>JAMXBD010002059.1:0-244889 GCA_024138025.1 Combretum micranthum | reverse complement strand
CATATTTTTAATATCTTAAGCCCTGTGATACGCTTTTTAAAGTCTGTATCGATCAGGTTAGAATAGGTCAAAATTTGCTAATTGATCTTTTTAAGCACTTTAATATTACGAACCAAACTACACTCTTCATCGTATTTCGACTTCTTAGTTTAAGAAACAGGGTTGCTAGATCTAAACTGCTAGGGTTTCCTAGGGATTTGTTGACTTAGTGTTTCAAGTTGACTTTCCGGTTTAGGGTTTAAACTCAAATTTACCTTAAAAATTAGGGGTTTACAACTTGTAAGTGTGATGTTAAATCTGGTTGAAGAGAGACAACCTTGTCCAAAGCCAAGTACGGTAATTTAGGCTCTTAGGCTACCCCCATCATGATGTAATAATATTTATAAGTGGCTCAGTGGGTAGCTGATGGGACAAATGGTATCGGCGTAATGTTTTGCTTAAGCCTAGAGTGAAGTAACATGGTTTAGTTCATTTTACAGGGCCGGTTGAACTAAACGATGCTATGGACTGAGATAAGTAAAGATGTATAACGACTGTAAACCCTAGATGAGGCTATTTGCCTTTTCAGTTTGATATAGAGGATATAAGTATTCAGGTTGCTTATGTCAACCTTTGAGCAGCTGCTGTTACTCAGGATCTCCAAGCTCATTGAGATTGTTTTGGAGTGTAAGTGCTCTTGCGATGCTTATTTTAATTTAATGGAAAGATAATAATCTTATTGTTTGATGCATTGCATTTAGTTTAAGCATGTTCCATCTCGCTTGTGATTATGTTACTTTCATATTAGGCTTCGATTCATTATTGTTTTTCTCTCAAGGTGATGATGATTTGATGACTTGATAATGATGATTGATGATGACGATGGTGTTGTCGATGATGATTTTGACTCGGGTATGGGCAATTCTAGGAGGTATAAGAGGAAGTGAAGTACGCCCAATGGATCATCTGTATTTGTTTTTATTTTGTTTAAAAAACTAGATTTATCTTTTTCTGAAGCTGTATTTTCTTAATGAGCTAAATTATGAAGCCTATGTTTGTAATAAGCCTTTAAAGCTTTGTTTTTATAGAAGTTGTTCTACTCAAATGAGTAGAAGTTAGGAATGTTTCTATGAAGTTTATTTTCCTAATATAAATCCACTTGTCTCTCGAATCTAATTAAATGATTTCATATTCTAAAACTTGCTCGTAATGTTCAACATAAACAAAATGTAAACCCCGAGGAATTTTTCACATTAGTACCCGACTTCATAATAGATTATATAAATTAGATAATAGATTTAGATTCTGAGTGAAGTCTAATAATAGGTTAATATTTAGATTTTTGGATGAATGAAGGATTTAGGAATCGAATAAAGAGATTCTTTAACCCTAATTAATACCGAAAACGGGATCTTGTATCTTGAATAACTAATTCAAGATATGATCTAATATCTAAGACCCAAAAACCTAGTATACTAATAGATTTAAATAGAAAATGTGAATATAAAGACTAAATGATTGTTTTGATCTCGATAATGATTCAAGACTAGAATAACGAGTAGTAATGAATTATATTTAGACTTAAACCCTAATTTTGAGATTCCGTTAAATTTAAAAGCTACTAATAAGAATTTATGTTCAGTATCAAAACTAGAGATATAAACATAGTTTAATTTCTGTATGAAGCCCAATACTGTATAAATGATCATATACGCTTATAACTAGAAAACGATGATCCAAAAAATGAACTGTCAAGATTTTAAATACACAACGAAAATACAAACTGATAAATAACTCAAAATCTAACCTTCAAATAAATAATCGGATCACGCTTTTGTTCTAAATCGAGTTTTCTTAAGCTATCGGAGCCTGAAACAAAAATTGACCCAATGAGCTTAAGAAATCCAAATCGCGGGAGATAAAATTATACGAATAATTAGTTACATATATATATAACCTAAATTTGTATTATTTGAAAATCTAAGTGTTTTGTATAAATTTATAAGCATATTTTTGTACAAAAACTTCCAAATACTAACTAATATATTTCGTATAACCCGTATAATTGACTCAAGATTTAATTAGAATATTAAATTAATATAATATGTATTGTGGGCTGCATTCGGTGCAAAATTGGTGGGGAAGCTGCGGGGGAAACAAGAGCCGAAATCCAACAATAATTCTCTCAATTTTGTCAAACAAATCAACCTCCACACCAATCACAAGTTGCCACATCATTCAAGCATTAATTGGCTTGAAAACAACAGCTAAAGGAGAACAAATCTAGGGGAAAAATCGGAGGAAAGAATAGCAGTCGAACCTCTCCTTCTCTCTTTATATATATATGTAAACAAATGCATTGATGAAGAACAAACAAACTCCATAACTTCTCAGCATCTTCCCGACGAAATCACTTCCCAAACAGCAATCAAACGAACTAGAAACGAAAACAAACAGATTATAAACCATAAACTCGGATCAAAGGAAATACAAGGCTAAAAACCCTCAAAAACGAGCTCAAAGGTAAGTGGACTTGGTTTTAAAGGATTTTCGTTCGAAGATATGATTTGCACCTGACTTAAAATCATCTTAGGAACATATTAAACACAAACACAGCTTCGGATTGCACTCAAAGAGCTCCAACGAGGTAAAATTTCAAAACCCTAGCCTTATGTTTCAAAGAATCGAAATCTATTATATTTATGTTTTTAAACGTGTTAAAAGTTGTTATATATCCTTTATATGTGATGTATAAAACTCTTAGGAGTAGTTTAAGTAAGTTTCTAACGTGTAAAAACCAAAGAAAAGAATCGAACCGAGGAGGTAGATGATGAACAGTGCAACGCTGCCTCAAGGCAGGCAGTGTAAACGATGTACGCCGGCGGCTTACATGGATAGGTCGGCGGCTTACAGGCGGCTTACACTCAAACAGAGGCTACGTAAAATAATTTTCACGTAAACCATCAACGTAAGCCGGCTACCTGGAGATCTACGCCGGCGGCGTAGGGCCGGCGTACGTTGTAAGCTGGCAGCTTTCAACACCGGTGCTTTCGATACGAAATTTTTCTTCAAAATGATTTTACGCCGGCACCTGGGGATTTAGGCCGACGGCCTTGAGCCGGCTTACAGCTAAAATTTTGTAACGAGATCTTTTCTGACCTAAACCAAATATTTACTAAATATATATATGTTTGTTATGTAAATATGTATTAGATAGTGACTTTAATACAAGTATGTAAGTCTATTTAGAATTAATATTTATTAACTTTTGAAACCCTAGAACTAAAAAAATTTAGAGTAATATTAGTCTAATATTGGTTTTAGCAAGATAAAATATATAAAAATGGAAATTGAAATAAGTTAATTTCCTGAGTATTATGACTTCTAAAAATAACCAAACAATTATGTGAGATTAAATAGGAAAAACAAGACAATACTAAGTATTAATATCAAGTCTAGGACACAAGGCATATGTAGGAATTTAGCTAGATGGTATTGATGAATATTTTGTTTTAAATAGGTGAATTTGACTCATTAGAAGATCTACCAGTGGACTACTACAACTGAGTCGGTATGAGCAGTGAGTAATTCAGTCATATTGTACTGGTTGTGGTTGTAAATAGTCGAATATGTAATGCAAGATAAACAAATGAGTGTTTGTTGAAAGTATGAGATGATCTGATTGTATGATTGCTAAAATATCTTTATACAAGCGATAACGCAATGGTTGGTGTTGTGCAGTAGTATATTGATGATTGTGTGTAATGTATGGTCACCCGAATTGATTAAGAATTATGGACTTAACCAAATAATATGGACATGCATTGCACGAATTGCATTATTGCATATATGGTTGTGACAGCCTACTACGTATTAATATTTCGGATCTCTGTTTTTGCTTGGTTGATCCAATGTGTGAGTCTTCTAAGGTTCTCTTTGGTCTGGCGGTCCTATGAGGAACTAAAAGGCACCGAAGAACGTCGCCCGTAGAATCGCTTTGAAATGATTAATACTTAGGGAGTTTCTAAGGGGATTGCAGGAGATGGTTTGTGGAAGCCACTATATTCAAAGTGATAACATTAAAACGAAAATCGTTGATTCTCCTGTGTACTTAGTCTCTCCTGGGCAGGTGGGTCATTGAGTTTTTGTTCTTCAACCGATTGAAAGAGGGCGTAAATCTTTTTCCTGTTTGGATTCTAGATCATCCAAACTTGTATCTGTGCATATGGTTGAGTGATTGCATTGCATATGATTTGTTAATGACTTGTGTGATGTATGGTATGTCTGGTTATTCACTGAGCTGTGGTTTCGCTCATACTCCTACAGTCTTTTCAGGTTCACTTTACGTCCCTGGTTAGTTACATCCAGGAATATGGCTCCGGTAAGGGCTTTGAAGCTAGAAGTCTACAGATCTATTTTAGTTGATGGTTATGTACTATTAGAGTAGATCATTTAGTTGTAAACTTCAACAGAGATATATGGTTTGTAATAGTTTGTAATGGTTATTCACTAAATCATTTCTCTCATATATTTGTTATTTCTTATCAAGCAACTTAAAAGATCCCGTTGTTTTAAAAACATGTCATTCTCTGAAGGTAATCTGGTGATAATATTCAAGTGTAACTTGTTTATTACTACTAGGGTACCCTCGGGGCGAGACACAAATCCTTTAAGAAGACCTATGCATGTAATACTTAAGGTATTATACGTGGCTAAGAGATTTTGGCTTGCATGGATTTTAGATTTAGGGCAAGTCATGTCCTTACGGTGTGGTTTTGATTTTTTGCATGTTTACTGCTTTATTGAAATAGAATGAGGTTAGATGTAGGAAGAAAGGGTTGCCTCTTGGAACAAAGAGTTGGTCATTTTTAGAGAAACTACCGAGTTTCTTAAGTAAGGTCCTAATTTTCATGAAAAACTAAAGAGCAAGGTCACTTTCCTAACACTTCTTTTTTTTTTGTGAGTTGTAATGTTTTTGTTTTATTTTAATGAGAGAATATAGCTAAGTTTCTTGTTGGATCCAATCGTAATCTAAACTCAAATAGTTTCATCATAGTTATCTTCCAATCATGGCACGATCTGATTGCTTTTAGTTATGTTTTTTAATAAGGTTGGTGTTTTTTCGAGTCACACATAACAAGATGTTCAACTATATCAATGGACTCGGATATCAACAGATGCATACCATGAATGAAGCAAAAGGACTAGTTCTTGGATACCCACAGTCCATGCATGATATAATGGGTAAATGCAATAATGCAACTGTTCATGGCACGTCCCATGAGAAAAATAAGAGGAGCATTGCTTACTCTTATTAGCCCTTCCATGACTAGGGACCAACTCTTGCCTAAGATCAACAATTTCTTGTTAGACCTTCCGTGACTAGGGACTAACTCTTGCTTGAGATCAACGACTTCAAGAGATCTCATTTGAGGAATTGGGCCAACTCTATCATTGTTATTCACGTCAAAACCGAAGAGGTTGGTTCAACATATATTTATATATTCACATGTTTGTATAGTTATGTATATATATTTAAATTTTTTAAAATGGGGTTCTCACTAATTTTGTGTATAGTTTGTTTCTACAGATGCTAATACTTTCTCCATTAATGCAAATTGTTGGAATTGAATTAAGGTTGATCTTAGATAGATTCATGTTAGAGTTTTTTAATATTTTAAGTATGCTTTCTCTACCTATAGGCCTTCTTAGAAGAAACTATTGTCGTGGATTTCAAGTATATGCCTAATACTTTTTTTTCCATCTAATGTCATAAAACTACTTTAGATATCGTATGTGTTTTAGACCCTAAAAATTTAAAACATGTGTTTCTAGATACCGGTAACATGTGTTTCTAAATGCTTTAAAATAAAATAAAGGTTTAGTGCACATAAAATAAATATAACAAGATAGAATGTGGTGTATTTGTAATGTTACTTATGAGACATATTACCAAAATTAAGTTAAAAATCTAATCAAGTTAGATTGAATTTATGCTTGCAAGGTGATTTTAATTTTTTTTTTCTTTTCTCATGTTTTAGTTGTGTGTTTTGCGGGTTAGGAAAAATATAATTGTAATGCTAAACAAACTCATAGAAGAAAGAAGGGAATTAAAGGACCATCATGATATACTTATCTGTCTTTTATGAACAATGATGATGACAAATCATACAAACTGAAAACAAAAGAAATAATTTATCAAATTATCGTTGTTCAATATTCTGGTTATGGGATTGTATCCACTACTTCGGTGATAGATGTGAAGTATCTCTCATATTTGCAGGACTCTATTCAATTAAGCTCAAATATAGAGGAAAGACAATCTACATCCGATAGTCTTGCTCCATTAGATGAGAGTAATTATGATGACAAACCCCTTGACTATGGAAGAACCCCTAAAGCTCATGGGAAAACTAGTGACAATGAGAATAAATCTTATATACCTCAAAATGCCAACGACGACTCGGTCGAGCATATTATTCCCCTAGTTGCAGACATGTTTCCTTAAGACAGGCAGGCCACCAGCCCTTACTATCAACACGGGTGTAGAAGAGGAGATAGACTTCCATGGCTTTGATGTATCCCCTCATCTCTTAGCGCCACTTCGACGTCTTTACATATTAGATGGTGAATTATGGGTAAACTCTTCCTTTGCTCGTACCTTACATCTACTTACGTCTGGAAAGAAGTTACACTTGTACATTTTAGGATTATGGGCTCCATTAAACTAAACAATGTAATTGAATAAAATAAGTGGAGTTATGTAACAGCCGTAACTCCTAGACGAAGCTATTACTTGTTAAAGATAGGAGATATGGATATCTAACCAATCTATATTAAACCCTTGAGTAATTGCTACTGCTCAGAACCTTTAGATTCCTAGTATATTGCTAAAGTACTCCTCTATTGACTGCCACATTTAAATTAAAGATGTAAAACTATTGGTTGTTGTATTGTATTTAGATTATGTGCATGTCAATCATCTCATGTGTACTTGGGTAGCTACATACTGGGCTTCAGCTCACTCCTTTCTTTTTCAGGTGATAATGACGATGATGATTGTTATGACACGAGGGTTATGGTACTTATCTCAAGTATTTCACTGAGTATTCCAATGACGACTATAGCAAGTGATTTGATGGATATGTTAGATGTGGGTCACGTACACTATGATTTGTATAGGGTTAGAGAGTGATACAAACTATGCTAACATGTGACGAGACTCGTTATCATAATCTAGAATTAAATCCTTAGTCTAAATGAGGACGCCATAAATGTAGATGGGAAACCAATTGATAAGTCAAGGTGAATGCCATAGAAAATTTTGATAAGTTTAGACGGTTCTTTTCATAACCAAAGAGAAGAAACTCTCAAATTTTCATTCATAAAAAAGATTACAAGATTGTTTACAACCAATAGATTTTTATAGACTAAAACATGGAAACCTAAAAGACATAAATACAAAGGTTGGTGGCCTAAAATACAAATCAGGCGGCCTAAAAATAAAAACTAGAAATTAATAAAAATTTCCATGGTAAAAAGACCAGTGGCGTATCAAAGAAGGACACGTGGCGTAAAGCCGGTATACAGTTTTCTAACATGTAATTTGATTCTTTAATCACCATCCAATCTCCATCATTCCCTCATTCCTTAAAAAGATTTGTCCTTGAATCTTCACCATCTTTGCAATCAATTGGAATGGATTGTCTCCTCTTGGATGCAATTTGGGATGCCGTTGTTATGGAAATTTCTTCTTAAACATGTGCACCCAATCGCTTGGTTCAAATGCAATTTCCTTATTCTCCTTCTTTGCATGTTGCTTGAGCAATTTCACCTTCTCTTTATCAAAACTAGCATGTTCACAAACAGTTAATGGAAGCAATTCTCTTAAAGGAGGTGATTCATTTGGAACTCAAAATCTCAAATTTCAACTTAATCTATCACTAATTAATTATGTCAACTTGTCTAATTATATCCTATGATTTGCTTGATTTATTTAATCTGTCTAAATTCAATTTCTAACTTAGATGGAGGTTCGAGGTATCTCACACACCAAAAACCACAATGCAAAAAGCCATTGGAAACATTTTTTCTCTTTTATCCTTACCATATGTAGAATCTGTCTTGAAGAAACTGAAAGGATGAGTCTAGCATGTTATGTATGTGTGTGTGTAGCAAATGTACCAAAAAGATTTATTAGGTATTTTTGTTATATATGGATAGTGTATCTGAATTATACACTCTATTGCATTTGGAAATAAATAAAAAATATAAATGTTCATATATTTGTTTAGAAAAGTTCGTTTCTTATTTAAATTAGAGAGAGATATGAGGGAAAATAGATACAAAAATATTAACTGCTTTATTTACATCATTACTCCTATGGTAATGATGAAATAATAAATTTTTTTGTCATTTAAAGAGGTTTTTATTTTTGAAGTCCTAATTGAGAAAAATATTTGTTTAAAACATGATAATATATATCTAGGTGATACACTTGTCATGTGTGTAAAAATATATACTTTAAAATTAAGATATTTAGAGGATAAAAAACCATTAGACGATTTTGATATAGTTAAAATGATAAAGCGTACAAAATGTGTCTTCAACTAGAAGGAGGCACTAAGTGAATAATAATTGTTTCCATAAAAACATGAATAATGGAATAAAAGGTAATTATCCACAAAATGGAAAGTGCTTGAGGGTAATGTGATTGTGATTAATAATTTGATATATGTATCTATAAAATGAAAAAAAAAACATTTATAACCCGCGATGCATGTGCAAATAAAACAACCCAACATATATAAATTAAATAGATATATTGTTTTGACAGGTTATGAGAGGATAACATTAATTAGTCATAGAAATTATGAAATTAATTACAAATCATAATTATAATTGTATTTTCCACAAGTAACTTCTCCATGTTAGGTAACTTACTGCCATGCATAAATATGGTGTCGGAGCTTTATATCAGTATATAAAGATACATGCTTAGGCTAAAAAAAAAAAAAACCATGTCTATTCAAACCCTATTTAATTTCATAATTTTAGTGATACAAAAAGTATTTTACGCTGATATGCTAAAAAAGGAAAAGATTGTGTCTATTCAAACCTATTTAATTCTATTCAAACCGTATTTAATTTCATGATTTTAGGGATACTAAAAATATTTTAGGTAGAAAAGACTATGTCTATTCAATCTCTATTTAATTTCATGATTTTAAGGATGCCAAAAATATGATATGCCTATAAGCTAAAAAATAAAAAGAATTATTCAACTCTTATTCAATTATATTCAAACCATATTTAATTTTCATGATTTAAGGGATATGAAAAATATTTTATGCCCATATACTAAAAACATTATATTAAAAGCATTTACACTAAAAATATTTACACTAAAGACACCAAAAGAGGTGGTTTTGCTTTAATAATATAGATAATATCTAGGAGATGCATCATACATATGTGTGAATACATATACTTCTTTTATAATTTAATTTTTTTATAGAATAAAAGGCTATTAAGATGTGGTGAGGTGATATTATTATCTCTACAAAATGCAGGATGATAGAACAAATATCAATAAAATGAGATGCATTTAATAGTGAATTCATTGCTACTAATAATTTGACAATACTTACCTAAAAAATACACAAAAAAAACCAACCACTTATAACAATGATGAGATGTAATTTAATACAATACTGAGGTTAAACGAGAGAATTATATAATTACCGATCCCTCGAATAAAAATTACACCAATACTAAATACATAAAATTAATTATCAAAATACCAACATAAAATTGCATCTTCAATGTGTGATTCATGTATTTCTATATGAATGCATATTTAATAGGCAATTCATAAAAAATCATGAATTGTTTGTTAAAGATGCGATTCATGTACAAAAATAAATGAATCACCTCTTACTCATACGATTCATGTTATAAAAAACATGAAATATCTTTTGAAGATGCGATTCGATTCGATGATGTATGACTTTTGACTGACCCGCATCTTTAAAGGGCGTTTGTTATGTAAATCAACGAAACGCCTATTGTAGATACGATTTTGCATTGGTATTTGTGAATTATTTTTATATGATTTATATTTATGTAATTTTTTCCTATAAAATTGGTAAACACGTGTTTTACCCAAGGTCAAACATTTTTATTTTATGGATAAAATATTCTAAGGGGTATGAAATCCATAATGGCTCGTCTACTTGGAGGAATGGAACAAATGGAGAATAGAAAAGTTATGTCTTGGAAATTATATCACTAATAAAAGACTGAGAATCATGTCTTACCTTGTGTAGATGTACAAATCTGATTACAAAGGCCTTGAGCCTAATTATTATTTGGATTTAACTCTTTGGGCTAATGTGACAGGGCTTAAAGAGTTAGGCCCAATCCAATTGGGATGATCATGGGAGTTTTGGCATGGAAGGCTTGGAGTAGGGTTGGAATTGGCCTGCCCAATTCCAACCTTTCTCAAATTGGCTCACACACATTACTATGAAGGCCTCAATGGGCCTGGGTCCATAAGGGAGCCCCATATCCATAATGAGAGGGACTCATCCTAGCCGTTGGTCGTCTGTCTCATCCGACGGACGACATCGACAGCTGGATTCTCTATAAATACCTTAGTCCTTACCTCATTTGGACAGGTGAAATCTTGGACAAACGCCGTCGTGCTGCCGGATTTCCGTCTTGGTGAATCAAACATTTAATTTACTCAAGAACATACACGAACACATAGTACTCAGTGAGGTTGATGCTATTTAGCTCCCTCGCCTGTCACACGTGTGTTAGAGCCTATTGAGATTGCCTACTCCTCCTCCCTACACGATACTCTCTTGATCATCCTATCACGTGTTGTTTCCCTAGGTCACGCGTAGCGCGATAGTCACGCGACACGCACGTGATCGTTGCATCCGGATTCATACCCACACATTTTTGGCGACTCCACTGGGGACAGGGAAATCAACACTTGTGTGATGGCACCTCCAAGGAAGAGACCTACCGATCCCACTGAGGGTACAACTCAAGAACTTAATGTTGATCCCGAGGCTACTGAACATGACATGCCAGCACTTGAGGATGTGAACCAACCTGCTGGTGCTCAAATAGACAATGCTACGATCTTGCGTGCTGTGCAAGAAAATACCAAACAAGTCAATCAATCAATGCAAGAGTCTGCAAAACAATTCCAACAATTCATGACAATATTTGCTCAGTACCTGCCTGGAATAGCTGCTATTGCTGCTACGCAACAAGGTGCGACTTCGTCGAACCCTGTTGTTGTTGCGCAACAACGCGCTTCTCAGGCACCTCAAGTTGCTCGACCTGTTGATCCTTCCTACTCCTGAACATGACACTATTGGAAGTAGGGAGCAAGCCCCTCCGTTGGAGCCTATAGTTACACAATTGCCTGTACCTCAGGTAGTGAACACTGGAATTCAGCTAGGAGGACCCTCAACTTCCCAGCCTACAGTACATGTTCAACCCGGAGGATCTTCATCCTCACAGACTACGCCACAGATTGTCATTGGTGGACCTGCTGCTCAACCAAATACAACTCCACTCCAGACTGTCACTCCTGCTACACCAGTTGAAGTTACTACTTCAACTCCTAAAGTTACTTTCGTCACAAAGGAAGATCTAGACATGTACTTGAGGGAAATACAAGCTAAGTCTGATGTGGGAGTATTGGATCTCAAACTCCCATACAATCAACGTATTGCTGCTAAGCCATACCCTCAAGACTATGTGAGTCCCAAATTCATGCTATTTAATGGTAAGAAAGGAAGTGCCAAGGAACATTTGTTGAAGTTCATTGAAACGCTAGAGGTTTACGGATTTGATGATGATCTCAAGTTGAAAGAATTTTCTAAGTCCCTTACAGAGAAAGCGTACACATGGTACGTTAACCTTCCTCCTGGATCAGTAGATTCATGGGCAACTATGTGCAAGATGTTCCTAGAGAAGTTCTTCTCCACACAGGAACGAGTGACCTTGACTGATATGGGACGGATTCGCCAGAAGCCCAAGGAAGACTTGATGGATTATATTGAGCGTTTCAGGGAACGTTCACTAGACATCCAAGACATATGTGACGAAAGAGAGCTGGTGAAAATTTGCATCCAAGGCATGTTCACCGAATATGCGGTACACCTGGAAAATCTCTCTTTAGCCTCATTCTCCACTTTGGTTGAGAATGCGCGAAGGACTAATAATTCTGTCATGCGACAGAGAGGAGGAAGCGTGAATTTTAACAAAAGAGGACCGTCTGTGAATGCAACTCAAAGTGAGGATCCCAAAGATGAGAAGAAACGAAGAGTTGAAAAGTCTGGACGTGAGAGAACAAAGGAAGTGCCAACATATCCTTGTTCGATGGGAAAAGTGCATGCTATGCTCGATCAATGGTTGAGAGATGGAAATCTTAAGCTCCCGAGGGTAGAGCGTTTACCAACTCAAGAGGAGAGGAATGATCCCAAGTTTTGTAGGTTCCACAGGATTGTAGGCCATCCTACTAGGGATTGTTTTACTTTGAAGAGAATTTTCAACGAAAGAGTGCAGAGTGGAGAGCTTGTTATTGAAAATAATGATGTTAGGAACAATCCACTTCCAACCCATAACAATCAGCGTGGTGCTGTCAACGTCGTTATTCATGATCCTGCCATGGTCGAGGCCAGTGATACACCACTTACTGAGGCAAGTAACACAAAAGGAAAACAACATGTAATTGAGGAAAATGATTGTGCACCCATTGCTGCGGCGCTTTTGAAGACTTCAAATTTTAGAAATTTCTTTGATCTACTTGGCTTTGATGAGAAGGCAAGGCTTGCAGCAGCAACTATGCTCGCGCAAATTTCCGAGGGACAATATGCCGAGTGTAGTGCAGCGCAGCCAGTCAAAAGAATGGCTCGAGCGCATGAAAATGCAATCTTGTTCACTGATGCAGATATGTGTGTAGACGGTCCAAATCACAATCGACCATTATATGTGGAGGGCACACTTAATGGCTATCCAGTTAAGAGGACATTCATTGACGCTGGTTCTTCTCTCAACATCATGCCTAAGACTACATTTGAAGCTGCCGGTATTGACTATCGTCGTTTGGTGAGGCAACCCATTTCAGTTAATGGCTTTAGTCATACTACAACAAAGACCATTGGAAGAGTTAATGTTGATCTTAAGATTGGGCCTATCCGTGGTAGTGTTACTTTTCACGTGATTGATGCGCCTGTGTCCTACCACCTCTTGATAGGTAGGAAATGGCTGCACGATCACAATTTAGTGCCATCAACGATGCATCAATGTATCAAAGGACATTGGAAAGGGAAGGATGTATTTATTCCTGCTACAAAGAATCCCTTCGAGCACGATGAGGCAAATTTCATTGAATCTACCTTCTTCAATGAGTACTCGGATGAAGGTGAGACAGCTATTGCTAGAGCTTCAGGTGTACCATTACCCACTTGGGAAGAAATTCAAGAGGGTCAACAAAAGAAGAGAAAAATGCGTGGTTGTCGAGGAGGTAAAAAGAAGAACAAGCAAGCTGACGCTGTTGAAAGTTATGTTAGAGAGGATGGGCGAAGAGTATATCTCTTATGACGGTTTCCAGGGTCTAAGGAAGTTTGTTCTTCTTCAGACCCTGTACCGATTCAAGAAATTCAACCCGCCCCTCAACAAATGCAAGATCAAATAAAGCCACAGAATGAAGAAATTGAGGAATTGGATCTAGCGCGACCAGGAGAGTCGCCGCGGCCAATTTTTGTCAGCAAAGGTTTGTTGCAAGATGTTAAAAGTCCTCTCATTGATTTGTTGAGAGAATATAGGGACGTGTTTGCTTGGGCATATGATGAGATGCCAGGTTTAGATCCTAGTCTTGTAGTGCACAGACTAAATATCGCCCCGGGCACTACTCCTATTAAGCAAGGACAACGAGTTTTCCGTCCTGAGGTTGAGGTTCAAATCAAACATGAAATTGAGAAGTTGCTTCATGCAGGCTTTATCAAACCAATCGAGCACCCTACTTGGCTCGCAAATGTCGTACCTGTTAGAAAAAAGAATGGTCAAATAAGGGTTTGCGTGGATTTTCGTGATTTGAACAAGGCTTGTCCTAAAGATGATTTCCCTTTGCCAAATATAGACACCTTAGTGGATGTCACGGCAGGACATGAATTATTTTCATTCATGGATGGTTTCAGCGGGTATAATCAAATCAAGATGGCGATTGGAGACGCTGAGCGTACTGCCTTTCGAACGCCTGTTGGGAATTTCTATTATACTGTCATGCCCTTTGGACTCAAGAATGCTGGTGCTACTTATCAAAGGGCAATGACAGCCATTTTTCACGATATGATGCATGATTTCATGGAGGATTACGTGGACGACATAGTCGTGAAATCAAAACATGCACCGGACCACTTGGTCCATCTTCGGAAGGTTTTTGAACGATGTCGATTGTATAAGCTTCGCATGAATCCTTTGAAATGTGTCTTTGGAGTTGCTTCGGGAAAATTCCTTGGATTCGTGGTCCATAGGAAGGGAATTGATGTTGATCCTGCAAAAATACAAGCTATATTGTCTATGCCCTCGCCAACTACTTTGAAAGAGTTGAAAACTTTCATGGGGAAAGTTTCATATATTAGGAGATTCATGCCTGCACTTGCAGAGATTTCGCATCCCTTACATCAACTTATGAAGAAAGGAATTGCATTTGAATGGAAACAAGTCCATGAAGATGCGATTCAAAGAATTAAGGGAATTCTCACTTCTTCTCATACCATGACTATGCCTGTGAAGCAAGTACCGATGATATTATATCTCACTTCTACCAGCAGATCAATCGGAGCTTTACTTGCACAAGAAATAGACGGCCAAGAACGCCCGGTCTATTATTTGAGTCGCTCACTTCAAGGAAGTGAGGTCAAATACCCAGCTTGCGAGAAGCATTGTCTCGCGCTGGTGTTTGCAACTCAAAAATTACGTCACTACTTTCTGGCACATAAGGTTAACCTTGTCACACGGTCAGATCCTATCAAGTATTTATTGTCACGACCAGCATTGTCTGGGCGTATTGCAAAATGGTTGTTGCTTCTTGGAGAGTTCGACATTACAATACAGACTCCTAAAGCTGTTAAGTCACAGGCCTTAGCTGATCTCTTGGCTCATTTTCCGAACGAAAGTGAAGATGTGATCACAGATACTATACCAGCAGAATTTCACGAGGACTCACTCATGATCGAAACAGAAGGAGAATGGTCACTTCAATTTGATGGCTCATCAGGAAGTCAAGGGTGGGGAGCAGGAGTTGTATTAACATCACCTAATGGCCAAGAAATACCTTTGGCATTCAAACTTGACTTTCATTGCACTAATAACGAAGCCGAGTATGAGGCATTGTTACTCGGGATCGTCTTTGCCTTGGAAGCTGGAGCAAACCACTTGTGTATTCGTGGCGATTCGAATTTGATCATTAAGCAGACCAATGGTGAATATGCCCTCAAGGAGCCATCACTTGCGCCTTATAGGGCTGCAGTGCAGGCTCTAATTGGGAAGTTTGAAGTCGTAAGGTATGAACATACCAAACGATCTACGAACCGTTACGCAGATGCATTGGCAACATTGGCATCTAAGATTCCAATGCATGCTTCAGATGAAAGCCTAGATGTCAAAGTTATCAAGAAAACTATTCCTTGCACAACCTTGCAATTGTTGGAGGAAGATGATGAAACAGGAGATGATTGGCGTGTTGGTATCAAGAATCAATTAGCGCAACCCAATGCGGCCTCCATCGTAACCTTGAAGAATTTTATTCGTATCAATGGCGCTTTGTACTTTAAAGGACCGGAGGGCGTTCTATCGCGATGCATTTGCGCGAAACAGGCTCGGTTAAAATTAGACAAGTATCATAAAATCTGGTGTGGGGAAGAAGGACCCCCTTTGTATCGTCGCATTCAACGTGCAGGGTATTATTGGCCCTCAATGGCTAAGGATGCATCTCAGATGCAAATGCATTGTCCTAAGTGCTCTGAGTTACCAGATGCAAAAGAATGTAATTTTGTCGCAAGTGCTGGAGATTGGCGTCGTCCGTACATTGACTATTTGAAGAATAACGTGTTACCAACTAATAGTACGGATGCCAGATTAGTAAAAAGGAAGGCACGCAAGTACCTAATGCATGAGGATGAGTTGTATAGAGTCTCATTCATGGGAAAGCCTCTCAGATGCATTACATCTCCTGAAACAGAAGAGATATTAACCGAGGTACATGCTGGAGAATGCGGTGAGCACCAAGGCGCAAGGAAGTTGTATTATCAGCTACTAGACATGGGGTACTATTGGCCAACCATGGAATCAGATAGTTCCAATTTTGTTAAGCGGTGCGTTCCTTGCCAAGAACATGGAGATGTGATTCATGCTCCTGCAGTTGCACTTCACAGCTTAACAACACCATGGCCTTTCCACACTTGGGCGTTTGATCTAATCGGTCCTATTCACCCGCCATCTAGAGGTTGTATTTGGATCCTAGTTGGAACTGAATGTTTTACTAAATGGGTAGAAGCCATTCCTTTAAAGAAGGCGACAGGACCAATAGTTGCAAGCTTCATCAAGGAGAACATTATATGCCGATTCGGGATTCCAAAGCGTATCCTTTCAGATAATGGCACTCCTTTCATCAATTCACATGTTCGACAACTGTTGGAATCATATGGTATTGATCATGTAAAGTCAACCCCTTATTACCCTAAGGGCAACGGCCAAGCGGAAGCTACGAACAAGACTCTTTTAAAGGTTCTGAGTCGTATGGTACACGATAACCATAAAGAATGGCACGATAAACTATCCCTAGCACTTTGGGCTTACAGGACTTCAAAGCGGCGACCAACACAAGCAACACCTTTTTCGTTAGTATATGGTGCCGAAGCAGTCGTGCCTATAGAGGTTCTGATCCCTTCAGCACGATTAGCGATCAATGCTGAGCTTGAGCCAGATGCTTTACGCATAATAGACTTGGAAGCCTTAGATGAAAGACGAGATATGGCCAAAAACAACTTGATCAACTACCAACACAAGCTTGGTATGGCCTACGATCGGTTGGTGAAGAAAAGGTCATTTCAAGTGGGTGATGTTGTACTTCGTGCAGCCGAGCATGTGCGCCGAAGTATACCTGCGCCAAAGTTCACGCCAAAATGGGAAGGTCCCTTCATTATACATGAAGTCCATGATAGCGGGTATTGCAAGCTCCTCAATCCAAAGACTGATGCTATTACGGCTCCTATAAATTTTCAATATGTAAAGAAGTTTCACATGTAATAGCATGATCAGTGATGATGATGACTTGAATAATATGGGCTTGCTTTCACATGATTCTTTCACCGATCAATTTCATTATACATTATATTTATATGTTGCTGCTGCTTGGTAAGAGACTTGTCTCCTATACGCGCGACATTCGTTCATTCATTCATGCAGCTTGTAATAGTTCAAATTTACTAAGCGCGTGGCATAATACATGCATATGAATTCTTGTGAAATCAAGTAGTGGGTAATACCCCCTTGAGAATTCTTATGAAATCAAGAAGCCTTTGCTCGCGAAAGAAATAATAATTTAAACGCGCAAAGTCATAACATATAATGTGCCGCTACACATGAATCTTACATTCTGTAAAGCGCACGAGTTCATCGTACTATGATACGATACCAAGTGAAGGGAACAAAACTAAGAGAAAGTAGCACCATGTGAAATATTGTGCATGAAACATGAAACAAAACAAAGACAAAGTTCATGAAGTTACATAACTTAATGCAATAATCTATTCTGCTATAGAAGCAGTATCAAGACCCTCAAGAGAATTCTCCAATTCGAGTTGTGTCGCCTCAAGTTCAGCCTTGAGCCTCTCGTAACGTTGGATTAATGGTCGATGGTGCAATACCTTTTGTGCCTTGCTAGCAACACTCTCCAAGCTATCAATTTTAAACCCCAAGGCACGAGCACTATTAAAAGCTTGTACCAATAACTCCAAGTCAGCTGAAGAAAATGAATTCCATGGTCTACCTAGCAGCATACACGCCCGACCTAACATCACAACCATAGCATTTGTGACTTCGGAACCAGGACAAATTGATCCTGCCCAAAAATCCCCATCACGTGCATGCAACCTCTTTAATGACTCCAAGTAAATAGGGGGGACCAGGAATTCATAAAACGAAACACTCTCCCCCGAAGTTATCATATGCGGGTGCGTGTTCTCCCCTCCAACTTGCTCTGGTATTTCATTATTTGAGAAGAGTAGTATCCTGATGTGCCGGGGGTTCGGAGGCATTATTACAAGGGACATCATCAATTCCCTCACCGTGAATCTCTGCAGCCAACGCTTCTGCATATGCATTAATATCCTCCTCCTGTATGCTTTCATTTCCATGATCGCTTCTGTCGCTTCCAAAGTCGTCAGAAGCTTGCTCCTCACCGGCCATGTCTCATCATCATCATCATCAATCACTACAGCAGATGTATTATCACCTCTTGCTTGCAATACCTTCCCAACACCATATCGATTGGGATAAGGGTGAGTGTTCGGCGAAGAAGACTTAGATGAAGCAAATATTCAGAAGTGCTGGCGTTTCCATCGCCAAAAATATTTTTGTTAACCTCACTTTGGCTTGTGACTCGGCTTGTCCTCAACTCGTCCTGAAAAGAAAAAAAGGAGTGAAACCATGGTTAATGACATATCAATAGTATGTAAAGAAACGATGATATAGACAGCTTAAGTAACAAGATTTAATACTCACAAAGGCGAGGATGCTTGATTTGACGATGATTGATGCAGGAGGCATGGTCCGCCCAATCACCGCTTTTCCTGAAGTGTTATTCTTGTCATCTTTCGGAAGTTGAAAGTGGAACTCATGCTTATAAATGATCGACTCTGGCAAACTGTCATCTATAGCTGAAAGAGTATATTTCTTGAATGCCTCAAGACACCCTGTCCAATACGTTAACCATCCACTTGATGCAACACCGGAGCGATTGATAGATGGAAAAAAACATCTGTCTGACAGAACAATAGAGCTCATGGCGTTTCTCAAGACTATTGCTCACACATCTATTGAAATCTGTGTCGATAGCCACAATAGGAGGCACACCTTGATCAAACCCAAACTGACGTGCAACCCGATGAGGTGATACAACATTACTCTATGCTCCAAGAATTCAGTAGAAGAATTACACCAATCGTGAAGCGCAGGCAAACCTGAGGTGTACACCAGAGAACATATACTACTTCAGCTTCAGAAAGCTGCTCACCACATTCCATCGGATTCACTAAGGTCTTGAACCCGAAGGGTATATGTTGTGCACCATCATATCCTCCAATTCCTTTGTATAAGGGCGAAAGTCGACCTCATGAGCATCATCTATATATCAAGTAATGAACCAAAGGCTTCTATCAACAAGCCCAAGCTCGAGGTTCAGGAGGATCAGGTTTTGCAACAGGTACACCTGGATATCTTTTGTAATGTTCGCTGAAAAACAAGTGTAGAAATCCCAAATCTACATTTGATACGATGATATATCGCCCTTTGATCGAACTGAAGTCTCACTATAAAGGTCCAAGCGTCGATATAAAGACCCTAAATAAAAAGGCGCCAAGGCAACTCGTTCTCCACGAGCAAGACGAATCGCCAAGTTAAAAAGTCGCGGACTGACACCTTTTCCTGGCCCGCCGGGAAACACGTACATGGATAACCAACAAGCGATGAAAGCTTCTAACTCATGCCTGAAATGAATCGTAAGTCATGAGTAAGGTTAGATTGAAGTGATGACAATCAAGCATAAATAAACAAAGCAAGGAACGCATACTTACTCGCATCCATACCGGGGGCCTTCGGATCGAGTCCTTTCGTGCTCAAAAAAATGTCTTATCCACGCACAAAATGATGCTTGTCTACGACTGTCTCTCGCTTCTTGTCTATCAGCTTCTAGTACTTCCACCAATTTTTCATCCTCTTCTGAAATCTCAGCGTGACAATATCAGTTGACCCAGAACTAGGGAAACTTAGCAATGTGCACACATCTTCTAAGGTTGGAGTAATCTCACCCCATGATGTCACAAAAGTATGTGTACATGTACTCCAACGTGCCAATACAGCTCGCCATGCTTCAACACTTTGAGAACGGATAACCATTTTAGAAGAAATCCATATAGCAAAATTGATCCCTGCACTTTCTAAACGAGACCTATAATGAGAATTCTTTACAATGTAATATACCCATGACTGCCACCCTTGCAATATCTGTTTTGGGTAACTAAACACTGTCTCTGAAAGGGGGAGCTCCTTTCTTTCATTTCTGAAACGTAAAATGGAATTCTCATCTATGTTCTTCCTATCGCTCACTCGGGGCTCTGGTTGGATGAAATGAAATTCACCATCTTTGGGAGGATGAGCACACAAATCCCTCTTTTGATATCTTTCCAGAAAAAATCATTTCGAATTGTAGCATCAAGCCATTTACTACGTGGCAAGGGAACTTTTGGCACATGACCTGAATTCGCCAATATTTCATTACTTTTGTCTGTATGGTTGCCACCGCGAGATCGACCCTTTCTATTTTCCTTCACCATCCTCAAGATGTTTATTTTATGCACACCTACATGATAAAGGAGTTATATGCATATACAAGATCAAAAGAGATGCTAATATCATGAACCCAAATATGTGACATGAGACATATGCAACAAGCGCATCGGCTACCAGAGTATCTCATTCATTCACCAAATGACTGGGTGCACAAGATAAGAAAGAGTCTCCTCTTATAGTGGTGCGGTTCCAAGATCGTCGCATGGGCAAGTGAGACACAAATAACCGAGGAGAGCCTCTCTCATAGCGGTGCGGTGCCAAGATCATCATGTGAGGAATGGAACACGGACGCAATGTGCGGTTCCAAGATTGTCACATGAAGTTTGGACGCGGACGGCTGAGAGTGTCATCGTACGGTGCATGGTCTCAAGATTGCCATTTATGCGGTCGGAACATGGACAACAAAGAGCTTCGTCTTAAAAATCATGAGGCACCGTGGTCATTAGATGAATGAATGGAACACATGATGAATGTGAATGATGAATGGAACACATGATGAATGTGAATGATGAATTTGAGTATTCTTCTTGAACGCAAGGATCATTAATAGTTGATGACATTAATATAAGTTCATAAAACAAGAAAATCATACTTGTAAAAACGAAGTCAAAAAGATACGTGATGAAAGATTCAACACTCCAATTTCTAAGCCTTGTAATGCAATCTCAATAATGTCCTTTCAATCTTGCTGAAAAAGGGTCGGATTAATATGGCGAAGAGTGTATATGATGAAATGCTGACTACATATGGAGTCACACCTGACACATGCACATGTTGATTTAGGAATTCCGTATGAACTCCATGGTTGATGAGGGGTTTCACATCTAAGAAAACTGAGGTCTGTTTAATTGCGATTGTGTAGAGCTGACACATGCACATGTGATCACTGTCTTGTTGATGGATTGTGTAGAGTGGGAGGGTTAAAATAGCACATAATGTGGTCAAGAATTTGAAGAGGAAAAGCTCAGGTTTGAATCCTAATGTTGTCACTTACTTACACAACTTTAATAAGAGGGTACTATAGTATGAAAAGAAAGACATATGAGGTATTTATATATATACATGTATATAAGGATGAAGGAGCAAGGTTTGATGGCCGTTATAAAGCAGGAATCTAGAAAAAGGATATCAACTATTGGATGTGATGAGTCGTGAAGGTTTCATTCCTAATATCTGCTCTTATAATGTGCTTATAGATGGTCTATGAAAGAAAGTGAGTTAATTTTCAAGGAAGCTATTAGATCGGTTCTTATTCCAACTAAGGAGACATTGACCTCTATGATTTGTGGATTCTGTCGAGAAGGAACTATCAACTCAGCATTAAAATTTTTCCACAGGATGGGTAGCGGATCATGTGACACTGGCTGCATTTACGACAGCATGCTATGAAAGCAGCAATTATGCACTTGTTTCAGATTCGACTGGAAAGATTTCTAGAGGAATTGGCTAATGGTGATCTGTCAACCAACAGTAAGTCTTCCTGTTCCTCTATGAGATTGGAACAACCGTCTTTCAAAATACTTCCAAAGGGATGGTGTGCATTTGTTTGAATGAAAGAAAGAAGGAAAGTGTGGAGATAGGAAAAAGAAGCAATACAAGACCTAATCATAGCAGGGGCCAAGTAACAAAACAGAGATGAACAATATTAGCATCAAATCAAGCTCCATCCAATCACACATTTTTCATTTAAATCCTCATTGTACCATATTATATAACATGAAATAGAGATGGCTGATGCAAACCTGAGATGGACGGAAGATATCTGGCTACAAATACGACCTCTTCGACAGCAATGAACCGGGTGCAATTGAGTAGCAATGAACGTAGAACAATCCAGCTTTGTTGAGCTAAATGGCTGTCATGAATGAAATCAAGAGGATTAGTTCTTTCTAATTACAGCAGCAGAGATAAAAAAATATATACAATACAAAAGCAAAAAGACATAAGCTGGGAAAACAAAAATGAAATCCCATTCGAAAGAAGATAAAAGCAAGTGGAAACTCATTCCAAGGAAGTTTGTTCTCGTTGACTTCAACCTGGCAGTCTCAACGAAGAAGATGGAATCCTCAACCGACAAAGCTATTCAATGGCAGCATTATACAAATTTAAAACAAAAAAAAAATGATGAAGATGAAACAGAGAGAAGACAACAAGGAAAAAGAAGGGCAATGAGGACGTATATATAGAAGAAGAACGTGAGCAAATGAGGCAAGGAAGCAAAAAGATATCTTGTGTGCTGGAATAAATGGGGCAATGTATTGTACTAGACATGACGAAAATTTGCAGGTTTGCAGGCCTGGAAGTGTGATGAAAATGAAAATATTGTGGGTTGCTGTTGCACCATACACATAGCCAATTGTGTCTATCCCAATGAGGAAAACAAAACTGCTGTACCCAGCTGGCATTACACAGCAGCAGCACACATCAGCATCACACAGCAGCAGCAGCACACAGCAGCAACAGCACACAGCAGCAGCAATATGTCTCCTTCTCCTGGCTCAATACAAGCAGCCCAACAATCTCGAAAGTTTGTTGATATGGCTCAACAACAGGCTTCACCACAAGATAGACCAAATCGAAGACCCGGCCCTGACCAACAAATTCTCAATCCAGTTCACCAAGCTTATCTTCTGACAAACAGAAGGCTGCCCTATTAATGCAATCATCACAGCAAGTTAAACAAGAGATATTTGGGCTTTTATCTGGTAAGGAGCAAGAAATTCGCATGCTGGCATGCAAGGGCAGAGTGTAGGTGAATGCGATAGTGTCGATGGCAGTTTCGTGATTTTGAGATGGCAGTTTCGTAATTTTGGGGAGTTTTGAATTTTTACCGAGCGAGACCATATTCTGAAGGGAAACGGCCCAACGAGCAATACTCATCAAGCTTTGCTCATGACCCAAGCCGGTTTTCGGCCAAATTCCTTCGTTTAGGCCTTCAAAACCACGTTTTTACTATTTTTAGTAACTTTTCTTCATGTCATATCTTTTCATAGGATAATCCTTTTTATATGCCGTCTGTGGCATTAATCTCGTCCGCTCATCTATTTTCGCTCTAGGTATTATTTAGATAAGTTTCCTTTTTTGGTAAAAAAAAAAAAAACGCATGTGACACATGATGCACAAGTCACTCTTATAAGATATCAAAAGCTTGGTTGACTCTCTAGGTGCAAGTGCCAATACTGCATAGTTTGGCATCAAAAAGCCTTTCAACCCACAGTCCATGGTTGGATGAGAAAAATCTTTCCCTTATCAGATATCATGGGCAAGCATGAGAAACCTGCTGCGTCAAAATGTGTACAATACTCTATAACATTGCTGGGATACAGAAGTTGTTCAAAAGACCATCGGTTTTGATAAAAGAATTGTATCACCTGTTTCCCGCAAAGGATGCGATCGAAGTCCTGCATAAAGCTCCGATCCTTTCTGATTTGTTCTCATGGTCACACTGGGAGCAGATATTTACTCCTTCACTATGTCATTTGATTGAATTTTTGTTGAATGAAGTTAATTCAGAAGAGTTGCTGTGTCTCATTACTGTGGATGGGAAAGTGATAAGGCTTGATCATTCTACAACTTCTGATTCTTTCTTGGAAGCTGCTCTTAAAGGTTCTCCTTTCCTTACTGCAATGAAGCTTCTGTCTTTTTGTTCATTAGTGGGGGGAGTGAAACATGTTCCTCTGTCTTTGTTGAAATGCCATGCCTGTTGTGCATTTGAAGCCATGACAACGAACTACAATCGATATTCTGTCTTGCATGGGGATGGGAAGGAGTTCATGAATAAATTGCAGAGTCAGGTTTCTGGCAGTGCAAATTGTGAATTAGCTGATAAGATTGGCACAGATCAAAGCTTGCCTTCACCAGCACGTTTTTTTTTCATTGATTGTCTTGGTTACATACCTTTAGAGTTTCTTCATGCCTTTTTTGCTGATATATTACTCTGTGGGTTGCGATCTGTTGTGAAGAATGCACCTACAATAAATTAGAGGAGCGGATGTTGCTTCATGGAGTGGGTCTTGCGCTTGGTATAGTAGAGTGGATTGATGATTACTACAGTGTCATTTTTGCTGTGGAAAGCTACTCTGTAGAAGGTAGTCAACCATGTAAAAAGGTAACTGAGATAGAAAATAGGACATGCTTGGGGTATAGAGAAGATGCATCAGGATTGCTATCTCTTCAGTAAGGTTCTCCGGTTACTTTGAGTTTGGACATGAGCTTGCCAGCTTTAGCAAAAGAATCCATTGCCTGAAGCTGTTCGATTAATATTAAGATTTTGAAGAAGAAAGCAAGAATCGATGGTAGCATGATGCATCCGTCGACTTGGTGATACTTAGTCAAATATAAAGTTGAGACCAACAAGCTAAGTATGATCGAAGATTTCATAAAACAAGTAAAATCAACTCGCCAAGAAGGATCATTTATGCAAAGGAAAACATGCCGATACACTATTGTTTCAGTGATGGTATAATTTCAATATGAAGACGGTATGCTCATCAGATGATACTACAGGAATATCTCTCAAGAGAATTCAGTTATTTGACAATATTGCCCCAGACTTTTGCATTGCAAGCTATCGAGAAACTGATACACCAAGCAGCGGTGCAGCTAAGTTATAGCGCACATGCGCTGGATGAGACTTCTGTCATTCGAAAGGGCTTGAAATAATGCCCAAACCCCTCCGATGAAACCCGAAGGACTTTGGTCAGGGGGCAAAATGTAGATGTACAAATCTGATTACAAAGGCCTTGAGCCTAATTATTATTTGGATTTAACTCTTTCGGCTAATGTGACAGGGCTTAAAGAGTTAGGCCCAATCCAATTGGGATGATCATGGGAGTTTTGGCATGGAAGGCTTGGAGTAGGGTCCGTTGGAATTGGCCTGCCCAATTCCAACCTTTCTCAAATTGGCTCACACACATTACAATGAAGGCCTTATGGGCCTGGGTCCATAAGGGAGCCCATATTCATATCCATAATGAGAGGGACTCATCCTGGCCGTTGGTTGTCTGTCTCATCTGACGGATGACATCGACGGCCAGATTCTCTATAAATACCTAAGTCCCTACCTCATTTGGACAAGGTGAAATCTTGGATGAACGCCGTCGTGCTGCCGGATTTCCGTCTTGGTGAATCAAACACTTAATTTACTCAAGAACATACACGAATCCATAGTACTCAGTGAGGTTGATGCTATTTAGCTCCCTTACCTGTCACACGTGTGTTAGAGCCTATTGAGATTGCCTACTCCTCCTCCCTACGCGATTCTCACTTGATCATCCTATCACGTGTTGTTTCCCTAGGTCACGCGTAGCGCGATAGTCACGCGACACGCACGTGATCGTTGCATCCGGATTCCTTACACACACAATATTCTTCAACGTATTGTGAATGTTTTGCATTTTTTTTATATACTTTTGGAACAATGCAATTAAAGGTATCACCGGCCACCATTATTAAATGTTCCAACATTTCCCTCGTCATAAATAATGTGTAAAATGGTGGAATTATGTCGTTTTGACCGATAGTTTGATGTTCATCGTCAATGTATTTTTTGAATGATAATATCAAAGAAGTGGTGTAAAAATTCTATGACATTGTAATGCCCAATGTTATGAGAAGTATTGGAACCGTTTCGATGATATTAAGAGACCTAAACAAGGTAATGGAATTATTATTTTCTGTGAAGGCATGTAACGGTATTATATTGAAACACAGCCATAAGGAAATAATTGCCGTCGTTCCGAAATACGAGGGCTATGGACCTTCTGAACATGAATGTTCTAGTGTTGGAAAACGAAAACAAATATACATATGAAGAGATTTAAAATGAAGGAATGAAATCCTTGTCTGCATACTTTACGTATATGTCAATCGTTGGCATTTTAGTTTGCGAAAGTGGCATGGCTATTGCTATTTTGAAACGCATTATTTTTAAGGAATTCATGGCGGTAATTTTTTTTTCTTTTAACCATTGGACATTTGAAACTTTGAATTGAAAGAATTGCCAATGACATTAAGTAATGTTTCATAAATTGCTTATGACAGTTTTTATGACATTGAGCATCTTTTGTTATGTTAAAAGTTACTGTCAATTGGAAATACTGTTCCATACATCAAGAATTATAAATAAAATTATATAAATTATTAATTCATTTTAGGGATTTTTTTTTAATTATTTTGAATAAGTTTGCATGAATGAATGATTTGTTAGTCACCAAAGTGGCCAAATCATTCAATCTATAAATTTTATGACATGTACACATTTTAAATTTACCCATAAATTTTATTTAGAAATGACATAATAGAATATGATTTGGGTATTAAAGTTTGTATTATAAGATATTATAAATCATCCAAAGATGGTTTTGTTCTTATAATACATAACGCAAGTGTTTATGATAAGTATATTTTATTTGATTTATTTGTATATCCAAAGATAGCAAATATATCAAATTGTATGCATACTTATTTGTTATGATTAATGTTTATATATATTTTAGTATCACCCAAAGGTGGACTTTGATATATATAATTATGTCATTCCATGAGTTGATTGAATCTGAATTTTATGATTGTTCAAAGCATTAATGGCTACCGTATCTTTTATTATTGCAGTATCTGTTCCTGTTTCTCTGCATTCTCATGCTTCATCTGTTCCGATATTCAATGGATTGAATTTCTCAGATTGGCATGAGCAGGTCCAATTTCACTTAGGTGTTTTGGATCTTGACTTGTCTCTTCAAATTGAGAAACCCATTGCTATTATTGATCAAAGCAGTGATGAGGAAAAACGTCTCCATAAACTTTGGGAGAGGTCGAACAGATTAAGTTTGATGTTTATGAGAATGACAGTAGCAAACAACATTAAAGCTACTCTTCCCCAGACTGATAATGCTAAGGAATTCATTAAATTTGTGGAAGAGCGTTCTCAAACTGCTGACAAATCTCTTGCTAGTACATTGATGGGTACTTTGACCAACATGAAATTTGATGGGTCTCGTACTATGCATGAGCATGTCCTTGAAATGACAATATAGCAGCAAAATTAAGGACTTTAGGAATGACTGTGGATGAGTTCTTTTTGGTACAGTTCATATTGAACTCCTTGCCTCCTGAACAATATGGGCCTTTTCAAATGAATTACAACACTATAAAGGATAAGTGGAATATCAATGAATTGACCAGTATGCTAATTCAGGAGGAAACAAGATTAAAGAACCAAAATACTCATTTGTTCATTTTACAAGTCATCAAGAAGTTGCATCGAGTTCAAAGAAAAGGGCTAGAAAATTCAAGAAGAAAGATTTACACAACCTGAATGAATCTTCTAAAGATGCACAAATCCACAAAAAGGAAATCAAGTGCCATTTCTGTAGAAAGATTGGACACTTGAAGAAAGACTGCTTGAAACGTAAGGCTTGGTTCGAAAAGAAAGGTAAGCCTTGCGCTTTTGTTTGTTTTGAATCAAACCTTACACAAGTTTCTTATAATACATGGTGGATTGATTCTGGCTCGACAACTCATATTTCCAATACTATGCAGGGATTCCTTACGATCCAAACTATAAAGCCAAATGAGAATTTTGTATTCATGGGAAATGGAAACAAAGCTTCAGTTGAAGGAATCGGGACTTATCGCTTGATTTTGGAGACTGGGCATCACTTGGATTTGTTCCAAACCCTTTATGTTCCTACATTTTCTCGCAATTTGGTTTCTTTATCAAAACTTGATGTATTAGGTTTTTCTTTTAAGTTTGGATTTGAATCTTTCAGTTTGTATAAGGACAATAAACTGTATGGTTCAGGAATTTTATGTGATGGTCTTTACAAGTTTAAACTTGATGATTATTTTGCTGAGACCTTAATGACCTTGCATCATAATATTGGAACTAAACGTAGTTTGATTAATGATAACTCTGCTTACTTGTGGCATAAACGTTTAGGTCACATATCCAAAGAAAGGTTGCAAGAATTAGTAAAGAATGAAATTCTTCCTACTTTGGATTTTACTGACCTTGGAATGTGTGTTGATTGTATTAAAGGAAAACAAACTCGACACACTAAGAAAGGAGCCACAAGAAGCACACAGCTTCTTGAAATTATACATACAGATATATGTGGACCTTTTGATGCTCCATCTTTTGGTGGAGAAAAGTATTTTATCACCTTTATTGATGATTTTTCACGCTATACTTATGTCTATCTTTTGCATGAAAAATCTCAATCTATGAATGCCCTTGAGGTGTACATTAATGAGGTTGAGAGACAATTAGATAGAAAAGTGAAAATTATAAGATCCGATAGGGGTGGTGAATACTATGGGAAGTATGATGAATCGGGCAATGCCCAGGTCCATTTGCCAAATTTCTTGAAAAGCATGGCATATGTGCTCAATACACTATGCCAGGCACACCAGAACAGAATGGTGTTGCAGAGAGGCGGAATCGTACATTATTAGACATGGTTAGGAGTATGTTAAGTAATTCATCATTACCTATATCCATGTGGGTTTATGCATTAAAAACTGCAGTATATTTGTTAAATAGGGTTCCTAGTAAAGCAGTTCCAAAGACTCCTTTTGAACTGTGGACTGGAAGGAAACCTAGTTTACGACACCTACATGTGTGGGGTTGTCCTGCAGAAGTAAGGATTTATAATCCACAAGAAAAGAAATTGGACTTTCGAACAGTTAGTGGATTCTTTATAGGATATCCTGAAAAGTCCAAAGGTTATAGGTTTTACTGTCCTAATCATAGTACAAGAATTGTTGAAACTGGAAATGCCAAGTTTATTGAAAATGGTGAAACTAGTGGGAGTAAAGAACGACGCGATGTGTGCATTAAAGAAGTTAGGGTAGAAGTTCCTATACTTTTACCTTCTAAGCCAATTGATCCTAATGTTGTAGAAATTCACCAAAGTGAAGAACAACAAGTAACGGATCAAACACATCATGAAGTTATAAGCGATACCCCTATAGTGGAGGAACCACATGAAATAGCATTGAGAAGATCTCAAAGAGAGAGAAGATCTGCTATTCCTAATGATTATGTGGTTTATCTACAAGAGTCAGAACTTGACATAGGAATTGACAATGATCCAGTTTCATTCTCACAAGCCATTGAATGTAATGATTCTATTAAGTGGGTAAATGCCATGAAAGATGAGTTGAAATCTATGGATCAAAACCAAGTCTGGGAACTCGTTGAATTGCCAAAAGGATGTAAAAGAGTTGGTTGTAAATGGGTCTTTAAGACAAAACGAGACTCAAATGGCAATGTTGAACGACATAAAGCCAGACTTGTTGCCAAAGGCTTCACTCAGAAAGATGGTATTGATTATAAAGAGACTTTTTCACCGGTCTCAAAGAAAGACTCACTTAGGATCATTTTGGCCTTGGTTGCTCATTATGATCTAGAGTTACACCAAATGGATGTCAAGACTGCCTTTCTTAATGGAGATTTGGAAGAAGAAGTTTACATGGACCAACCTGAAGGCTTCTCAATTAAAGGAAAGGAGCATATGGTATGTAAACTTAAGAAATCAATATATGGACTTAAACAAGCTTCTCGCCAATGGTATCTTAAGTTCAATGATACCATAACTTCTTTTGGTTTTAAAGAAAACACCGTTGATCGGTGTATATATATGAAGGTTAGTGGGAGCAAGTTTGTCTTTTTAGTCCTATATGTTGATGATATCCTAATTGCTGCTAATGATTTTGGTTTATTACGAGAAACCAAAAATTTTCTTTCAAAGAGCTTTGAAATGAAAGATATGGGAGAGGCAACATATGTGATAGGAATTGAAATATTCCGTGATAGATCACAAGGATTGTTAGGCTTATCCCAAAAGGCTTATATCAATAAAGTTCTAGAAAGATTTAAGATGGACAAATGTTCGAGGTATAGTTCCAATTCAGAAAGGAGATAAATTTGGAATATGCAATGTCCAAAGAATGATTTGGAACGAGAACAAATGGCAACAATTCCTTATGCATCTGTTGTTGGGAGTTTGATGTATCTTCAAACTTGTACTAGACCCGACATCAGTTTCAGTGTTGGGATGTTAGGCAGATATCAAAGTAATCCAGGATTGGATCACTGGAAAGCTGCAAAGAAAGTTTTGAGATACTTGCAAGGAACGAAGGACCACATGCTCACTTATAGAAGGTCCGATCAGCTAGAGGTGGTTGGTTATTCAGATTCAGATTATGCTGGATGTGTTGATACAAGAAAATCCACATTTGGTTACCTGTTTCTATTAGCCGAAGGGGCAATCTCATGGAAGAGTGCGAAGCAGTCTGTCATTGCTGCATCGACTATGGAGGCAGAATTTGTGGCTTGCTTTGAGGCCACAATTCATGGCTTATGGCTGCGGAATTTTATTTCAGGGCTTCAAGTTGTCGACACTATTAGTAGGCCGCTGAAAATTTACTGTGACAACTCCGCAGCAGTCTTCTTCTCAAAGAACGACAAGTATTCAAAAGGTGCAAAACACATGGAGATCAAATACTTGGCCGTTAAAGAAGAAGTTCAGAAACAAAGGGTGTCAATTGAACATATTAGTACAAAACTGATGGTTGCAGATCCATTAACAAAAGGATTAGCACCTAATATTTTTAGAGAGCATGTTGAAAGAATGGGCATTAAAGGACGTCCTGATTAAAGATTATTGTATTTGTGTATATGACACTCTTGAGCTCAATTATAGTGTTTATGATATTTCCTGTTTTTCTATATTGTATATATGATTGTAATAGAATTATGTTAACAGGAATTGTCTTCATAAAGACATTAAAATTAGACTTTTATTTATCTCTTCATTAAGTTAAGGTCAAATTAGAGATTAATTATGTAGTACATGGAAGGAACTATGTCTAGACGATGATGTACAACCGCCATGACTCTAATTAATTTTTAATTTACTAACGTGATATATGGTATAGTCAACATAATGAAAACTTAGAATAATATTATCGTGCACATTATGTTTATTCTAAGTTATTAAAGAAGCATATATGGGCCAAGTGGGAGAATGTAAGAAATTGTGGCCCAAATATGAAATGATATATATGAAGAGTTGTAACTCTTCATAATAGGTGTCTTGATGGGAGACAATGTTTCATGAAGAGGTATGGTCCTCTTCCTACCCTTATATATATGTACAAGAGTTGACATTAAGAGATAGCACATATTCTTGTCTTTATGTTTTAAAATCCATCATATTAAATTAAGGGAAAGGAAGAGAAATCATTCCTTTAGTGAAATAAGATTGGATTGGAGGGATAAGGTGATTTGAATAAATTAAAGTATTCTTATTCTTGTTCTTCAAATTCAAGATATTGCTATGGCTATAGATAAAGGTACGTATCTTATCTATTTTGTTGTTATGAAAACTATGAAGTTCAACGATTCTGAAATTGATATTGATGAAATAATCATATCATATAAATTATAAAATCATCTTACATTATTCATATATAATATACATGTTCGTGTTGCGATTGCGTTATTAATATACCATACGTACGCTATATGTTGAGATGTTAGTGATAAATTTAACAAAGATTGTATACTTGATCGTATGAACTTTTAGTTTCATCACATTGCATAATTTGCAAACGTCGATCATCTTTCATAAAATTGGCACGTTTTGATAAAATTTCATGTTGTCGTAAAATTTTGTGGTTTTGGCATATTAGGGATGATTGGGATCACAATGCATGAAAAATCCATTTTCATCATTTAGCTTGTTTTCATTAAAAGAAAAATTTATTAATTTAGTGTTTTCAAAATTATGATTTGCATTTAAATTTTTTCAAAATGGACCTTCTAAATTAGGCATCATAGAACTTTTCATAAATAAAATTCAATTGGTTAAAAAAATTAAACCAAACGATTTTTGAAGATTATAATCTATCTAATACACTAAAGTTTTATAAAATTAATCAAACTATGGTGATTTGATTCTAGCATAGCGGATACATAGGCAACTACGGAGCAACTATAAAAAATATATAAATTATTTTTCAATCTTTTGCAATTTCTATCATATAATTTACATGCTTATAAATATTCTTTTGTATCTTGGTTCTCCTTACTGACTTTGTTTAATTTTGTGTTTTTACTAGAGTTTATTTATTTATTTTGATTAATTATAAATATTTCAAGTTTTTAGGATCTTAGTTTCTAGATAATTTTCACTATCCTTTTTATATTCTTTCTTATTGTAAATATTGATACATATATTTATAAAAGTATTTTAATTGAGGCCTATTGATTTTTCAAATACCCATAAGTGGTAACCTTATGGGTGTAATAGGATAGCCCGAATCCATAAGTTCTCTAGTTAATATTTTCTTGAAAATTATTTTTTAGAAAAGCTCGTAGACTAGTAGCTCAACTAGGTTAATTCACCCAGTTGACTCTAATTTTATTTGATTTTTTATTTTGGTTAGTGGTGGCTCCAAAATGATTTTTAAATGGATTTTCAAAATGTTTTTATATAAAAAATATTTAATTGTGTCGAATATCCATGTTGAGTGGGCTGAGCTTAATATGGATCCAATTAGAGAAAAAGGAAAATTTCTAGGCTTGACAAGCTACGATGAAAAAGAAATATTATATTCCTTATTTTTAAAAAATCCATGACCTATTCAAGTTTTTTTATGACTATTCTAAACATGCATACAGTATTATAAATTCATTTTACATTGGTTGTGGAAATTATGATTCTACATTTCAATATAATGTTCTAATTTTCGAACCCTCTAAAGATTCCACGTAGAATCGCAAGTTTGACAACTTTGGTTGTTGCACTTCCCTTCAAAAATCTCTTAGGTGTAGTTCTTACAAACTAGTTCAAAAATGGGTTTTTCTTCAATCCCACATTGTTAGGGTACAAGTGCAAGAATCCCACATAGGAAATATGGGACTTGTGTGAAGAGTTTATAAGAGGGAAGACCCATTAACCCATTACCTTAAGGTTTTGAGTTATAGATGGTGTCTAAAGCCCATTTGTATAATCCTTCACAATGCCCATTAGATTTCTCCCCATTGAAGGCATACTTCAGACCCTAACAATTGATATCAGAGCCATTGGTTCGGCTGGAAAACTCCCATGGTTGGCCCACCATATGGAAAGAAGAACTTTGTGATATGACTCGCCTGTAAAACCCATGGTAAGTAGGTGGAGCTACTCACATAGCGGGTTTAGTGGAGTCAGTTTGATAAGCTCTTGTTGAGGGGGAGTATGACCTACCCCATTATGGAGACTCACACTTGAGGGAGAGATTATTAGTATAAATGTCACGCCTCAACGGGTATCCTAAACGTGACAGCTCACCGTACACAATATTAAAACTTAAGAATGACTACCTCAGTCACTCAAAAGCTTTCATATCGGTACAAGATGTATATTCACATCAAAGAAAGACTGGTGAAATAATGCATTTTAAGATATTGGCAGCGGAACATACAAAATGACACTTAATATATAGCATTGAAATATAAAGTCTTACAACTTCTGAGGGGCATTCCCCCGATAATTTCCATAACAACATGGTTCTACTATAGATAAAATAATTAAAACTAGAAGATTTTAGAAGAAATCTACTCTATGACTTCAAAATAGAATTCCTCCAAAAGCTTCTCAAAATAAGGATTCTACCCAGGGGATCAAGATGGTCTTGGGTGCAAAAAGATAATCCTGCAATATCAAAAATCTACAGGGGTATAAGCATAACTAGCTTAGTGAGATATTCCTTACGCAAAAGTACTCATAACATGCAATCAACTAAGTTTATTAATCAAGCATATGAAATGCAACAACCATATGATCAAACATTACATACGACTATCCGGTTTCATATGTGTGACGGATTTACCCTTCCATCGGTGGTTAGGGAATGCTTTGAACTGGGTCCCAAACGACCTCCTTAAAGTTGCGCGTGTCTTGGGGTTCCAACAAACTGTACTACTAGTCCCTGGGCTTTCCTTACCTAAAGCAATCGATCCGGCTCGGCTACAACTTGAGACCGTATTCCCTTAACGTCCTAACTCTCAAGGTTGTAGCAAGGCAGCTTACCTTTCCGGTCCCATGCTGAGAAGTAGTAGCAAAAATTTTGAAATGATATTCTAAGTGATATGCATGAGCAATTTATTATATGGGGATTTCAATATAACATTAAATCATTTAAAGCGATCAAGCAATATTTGCACATATAACAATACATACATGGAAACATTTATATCAATCACAAAGCGAGTTCTGATATACTTATTGTTCATTAATCGCACACGACGATTCACATACATAATTCCCATGATATCCCACATGCATATTAATTTTATCTTTTCCTAACATCTAATGCTCTATTCTACAAGCACATGCGCGAATACATAAGCGTAAAGGAAACTCACACGTCCATAGCGTTCTTCTAGGAGTCGAAGTAATCCTCGGGGAAGAGAAGATCTTGGTCCTCGACACCTAAACAAAAGAAATGCCCGACATGAGTATTTCATCCATGATCTATTCAAGCTCTATAATTCTATCTTATTGAACTCGTCAAAAATCGTATAAATAGAAATCCCAACTTAAAATGGTCATAACTTGCTCATTTTAACTTGAAATTTCGCATATTATTTACCGATTTCTACCTTCTCGAAATGATCTATCTATTTCTAAGGTTATTTTTATCAAAAGAAGTCATTTGGGTCTCGAAATAGTAACGTGCAGATTTGATACGAAAATTCTAATTTCAAAACTTAAGTTTTCAAACTTTTCTTCATTCAAGAATTTTTGTACAAAAATATAGATAATTGTATGGTTGAAAAATCCTTTGAATACATATATATAGACTTAAACCATATGCATGAATTTAGTGGTGGTCTCAACAATGATTTTGTAAAACAAAATGTCTTAAAATGAGAAAAGCTAAGACTTTGAAAAATCTCCTTTTTAATTTGTTTGGAAAATTTATTAGTAAGTATTTCCTTCTTTTAACTCCATTTCTAACTTTGAGAATAATGACATTTTCAAAAGAAATTTTTAATCTTTTAGGATTCCCATAAATTTATTTCTAGTGTTTTGGAAAACATAGTTTTTCTAAATATTTCATGGTTATGTGTTCTAAATGCTTTTCTAATGTTAGATCCACTTTAGAAGAATAATATCAATGATCTTATAAGTTAAATTTGAAAAATTTATCTAGACCTTAGTATTTTAGAGTGTTGGTAGAAAACTTTGATAAATAAGTTTAGGAAAACTTTCGGTTAAATAAGGAATTAAGTTTAAAGAAATTTCTTATTTTATTGGTTTGAAAAGAGAGTTTGTAATAACTTTACTTTATGTATTTTTTGATAAAATTACATATAGTGTTATTATTAAAACTTGAGCTAAACTTATCTAATCTTAGAAAATATTTGTTAAGATAGAAATTATTCCTTATGTGACAAAATTTATTTTTAAAGAGAGTTCGTTTTTATTACTTAAGAAAACTCATTTCCATTATGGTTGAGACAATATCAACGTATTCATGCATGAATGAGAATATGTAAACTATGAGAAATGTAATAAAACAACATAATAAGATGAATAAAATAAGAGCATAAAAGTAAAGTCAAGTATTGAGAACCTTAGCTTTATTAAGGTATCCCGGAACTAAGAATAGACTAGTCCTCAAAAGAAAAGAAAAGCAAAGAAAGAAAATTGTTTTGACTTGATATGGACAAGTCTAAGACTAGAAAGACAAGTCTTAATAACAACATGAAATATGCATAACTTGAAAGTAAATAAATAACAAATGAGCTTATATGCTCTAAATAAATATATATACATAATGTACATAATACTTTATATAAGTTAGATTAGAAACAAATAATAAAACATAATGAAAAAATAGAAACATGAACAAAAATAAAACAGAAAAGAATGGAATAAGAGAAATTTTACCCAAGGTTTATGTGTTTCTTGAAGAAATGGAATGGTTTGTAGTAATATGTGGGAATAGGTTTTATAGAGAAAAGAGAGAACTTGGGAGAGATTTTGAGAGAGGATTTTATGGAGTGTTTTGGAGAGTTTTAGTAGGAAATGAATTGTGTGAAAGAATGAAAGAGAATGGTATTTATAGAGTTTTGGAGTGGAAATTAGTGTGATTAAAATTAATTGAAATTGAAATAAAAATGAAATGGAGGACAAGGGGGGGGGGGGGGGGGGGGGGGGGGGCGCCTGTTTTAGCTCAGAAGAGGGGGGAAAATAATTTATTTTGTTTGTTTTGTAATAAAAGAAGTAATGTGTAAAGTGTGATATAATTAAAGTTATATGAGGAAGGTAAATTGTAAGGTATATGTATGGTGGAGTGTAAGAAAAAGTAGAGATAGATGAATAGTAATGAATAGTAAAAAAGTACTATGAATAGTAGACTAGACAATTAAAATACCGGTAGTAAAGAAACTATGCGTAATTAAGCTATATTTGATATTTTTAGTTACTGAAAAATTCTAATACTGATATTTTTGAAAACCTTATATTTTTACGAATCTATTGGTGTTGTTGGAATATTTTCACTATCTGGTGCATCAGGGTACGGTTTTTGAAAACTGATCCCGTTCGGATCCGAAAGACACTAGAAAATTAAGAATATGATATTTTTAAGCTTTCCTATATTATTACGAACCATATTCCACAATTATTTCAATTTAGTTTTCTAGGGTTTATGAACACGGGATTGCCGGATCTAGATTCACTAGACTAAACATAGAACTAGGTTAATTTTAGGGTTCCGGTTTGACTTCCGGTTCTAGGGTTTTCTTATATTATCGAAAAATCTAGGGGCTTATAGTAAACCCCCAAAGTTTTGTAATCAATTAAAGCTTAAACCCTAATTAAAAGTCAATCGGATTTCTAAAGTCAACAAAATCCTAGTCTATCGTAATCGTTCAAGTCCGGCATCCCTGTTTAAGAAACCCTAAGAAAGTAAGAAAGAGTTTGGTGAATAAAATAATTCATAATTATCTAAGGAAGTTTAAAAAGATCAGTTTAGTAAAACCGCAACTCGTTTTGAACCCGATTGAACACAGTTCTTGAAAAATGTGTCCCGGAGCTCGGAATAGTAAAAATATTCTAAATATACCATTAGACTCATAAAAATATAAGATTTTCAAAAATATCAATTTCATAATTTTTTGGTAGCTGAAAATATCAGATTCGCATTTAGATGGATATTTTTTTACTACCGGTACTTAAATTGTCATGTCTACTTTATATTACACTATTTACTACTATTCTATACTATTTATCTATCTCTACTTTTTCTTACAACCTACTCTTACAACCCATAGCTCTATTTCTTACAAATTCTCATTTCTAATACAACTTCACATCTTTCATATCTTACTTTTCATTTACAAAAATACAAAAAAGTAAATTTCTCCCCCTCTCCCCTCTATAATTTGCGCCGGCCCCCCTCTCTCTCGCCCTCCAATTTGTTTATTTTTATTTATTTAATTAACACAATTAACCTCCCATATTTTCCTATAAATATCCCTCTTCCTTCCACTTCTTTCACACCTCTCATATAATAAAGTTACTCTCCCAAAATTCTGCAAGAATTCTGCCCCAAGAGTTCTCTCAAGTTTAGTTCTTTTAGGTAATATTTCTTCAAGTTTTCCTTATGTTCATTTACTTAGTATGAGCTTAGTGTGTGTCTTATAAACCATGAAGGTTAAAGAAAGCAACAATAGGTTCATGCTTTGTTTTTGTTCATGAACCAAATTTCTTTTATGTTGCTTTTATGCATATAATTATCTAAATATATATATATGTAGCTATATATATCTTTTAGAGTATATAAACTCATTTGTTTGCAACTTATTTACTTTCCTTGCAATTTATTTACTTTCTTGCAATTTATTTACTTTCATATTGTTTTTAAGACTAGTCTTTCTAGTCTTAGACTTGTCCTCATCAATTCAAAACATTTTCTTTTTCTTTTTCTTTATGGGACTAGTCTATTCTTAGTTCTAGGATACCTTGATGAAGCTAAGGTTCCAATACTTGATTTATTTCCTTACTAACTTATTCTTTTAAGTTATTATGTTTCTTTATGTTGTCATAACTTTATGATTCATATTCATGCATGAACATAATGACTTTTGTCTCAACAAAATAAATGAGGAAAGGTTTTCTTAAAAAATTCTTTTCTAAAAATAAAAGTAGAAAGTGATTTTCTTAAACAAACTTTTCTAAGAAATTTAGAGGAGCTCATAAACATACATAGAGAGAGCTTTTTGAAATAAACAAAGATTTTACAAAAACTTCACTTTTTCATCAAGTGCTAGAAATTCTTTTCATCAAAATAGAATGATCTCAAGAAATCAAGAAATTATTTCTCTAAATATAGAATAGTTATTACTTTCAAAAGTATTGGAAACTAAGCTTAGAAAATAAAATCATTCCTTAGGAATTTAAAGAGATTACGGAAATTAAATACTCATTTGAAATAACTTAAGATATTTTCAAAGCAAAATAAAAAGAAATATTTCAAAGTTCTCATTTTCCAAAAATATTTAAAAGACTTTACTTTTTAGTTGAGACAACTTCATTAAACTTCATACATTCGATATGTGTCAATAAATATATGAATATGCATTTCAAAGGTTTTACAAGCTATTTCAATATCTATCTATTTAAAATGAGCTTTGGATAAAAGAAGGAAATCAAGTTTATAAAAATTCGTGGTGAATCTGGTTGAACCCAAATGACTTAGTTTGATGAAAATAAGTTTAGAAATAGATAGATCTTTTCGAATAGGTAGAAAACAGTATATTATATGCGAAATTCCGAGTTAAAATGAGCAAGTTGTGATCATTTTAAGTTAGAATTTCCTCCTATACGATTTTACCGCGATTTAAAAAAAAGGTTTAGAATATTCAAGAATAGAAATTCTATGAAAAACTCATTTTGGGTATTTCATCTTGTCTAGGTGAAGATGGAACTGAGATCACTTTCCCGAAAGATTACTTCGACTAGGATCTACCGACATGGAGTGAGTTAATCCTTTACTAAGTTACATTTCCTTGATTGTGCTTGTAATTAGTAGCACTAGAAATTAAGGAAAAGATAAAAGTATTGTGTGATTTAAATTTATGATTAGTTGAATATAAATTAAGAATTCGAAAGAGGAATCGATAAGTAAATTGTGATTCTTACATTGATATGATGAATATCGTTTTGATCGCCTTTAACTTGAACTCACATTATCTGGTTAAACTTAAATTGAAAATAATTCATGCATATCATATTCGTGAGTCACATTTGTTTCACTACTTTTCTCGTGTGGGGAAACGAGGAAGTTGTACTGGTGGCTAATAGGAGCCGGAAAGTCTACAGGGTAAGCAGGAGCCAGCAAATCTGCAAATATTGATGGTCGTATGGGCCTGTAACCTCCTAACCCCCGACATGGAGGGCGAAAAATCCATGCTAGACATGATTTCCAGTTAATCTTGTGTATTTTGTTTGTTCATATGTTTGGTGCATTCTCATATGATTGTTTAAAAACTTGTTTGATTTATGGACATGTCTTGTAGATTGAATTATCTCACTAAGCTAGATTTGCTTATACCCCTATAGCTTTTTGTTACAGTATGATTACCTTTGGTTGGCACCAAGGAGCCCTGTATGCCAGGTACGAGCTTAAGCTACTAGGAGTTTTTGGGAGATGTTATATGTATTTAGTTTTGAACATAGACTTCTAAGAAAATCTCTATAGTAGGTTTATGTTATAGTTATGATTACTTATAGTTGTAACAAGACTTTTAAGACGAGGGAATGCCCCTAAGATGATGCAAGGAATTATTATTTGAATGAAGGTTTCATGTTTATATAAGTTCTTGCTTGCTTTTATTATCTACTTAAATGTAATACCCCTGTGAGTCTCCTACTATATTGGAAGCGCACCTTGCATGTGATATCGAAGCTCCTTCATGACTAAGATTATCGTTCATTAGCTTTAATATTATATGCGGCGGACTGCCATGTTAAGGGTACCCTCCGGGGCGTGACAGTTAGGGTACAAGTGCGAGAATCCCACATAGGAAATATGGGACTTGTGTGAAGAGTTTATAAGAGGGAAAACCCATTAACCCATTACCTTAAGGTTTTGGGTTATAGATGATGTTTAAAGCCCATTTGTATAATCCTTCACAAAACCCATTGGATTTCTCCTCATTGAAGGCTTATTCCAGGCCCTAACACACATCTACTTGCTCTTCTTTTTAAATTCTACAATCTTTTTACACATGACTAAATCTTTTACTCTTAAAATATTAAGGTTTTCCTTTGTGTTGTAAACTCCTGAGTTTTTCATAATTCTTAGAAAATAATCATAGAATTAAATACCAAAAACAAGACCTTGAAAACCAACCTAAGTTTAAACCAAATTCTAAATATGATCAAAAATGAAAATTCTTATTCTTGAGAAAAAGAGAACCCTCAAAACAAAATGGATAATCCAACAATCGTTCGATTCAACATCAATATGCTAACTACATCATCTATCTGATCCTTAACATGTAAATCAAGATGATATATCCAAATAACACTCAATGACAAAATACTAAAACCTTAAACCCTTTGGTGAATTTTAGAATAAGGAAAATTCAATTACCACCAAAAGTCAAACAGAGTTAACTCATAACCCTAAATCGATTAAACAATTTAGGGAACTGAAAAATATTAAATAAATCATAAAAAATAAAGTAAAACGTAAATTTTGAACCTAAAATATAACACGATCAAAAACCCCAAAATTTTATGACTTTACCAATAAATCAAAAAGTCAGAAGTCAAACCAGAATCTTAAAGTCAACTTAGAGCAATAACAAACTCTAGAAAATTTAGATATGGCAATCTCGCGCTCTAAACTCTTAAATAATAAATTAAGTTACTAATAGGTTATAGTCTGTAATAATATAGTGAAGATTAAAAATGTCAGATTCGTCGAAATTTAGTTCATTTTGGGCTCGAACGAAAACGATTTTGAAAACCATGTCCTAGTGCATCGAACAGTAAAAGTATTCCGATAATACCATTAGACTTGTAATAATATGAGGATTCCAAAAATATCAATTTTAGAATTTTCAAAATATAAAAATATCTTATATAGCTTGTTTACACGTGCTTTTATTACTACCGGTATTTTATTTGTTTAGTCTTGTTGGTCCCAAAAGATTAACGGGTGAGTTGGTTTTCCAAGTTGAAAATTTAATTCTTTGAAACACTTAACCAAATTCACAAATCTAGTTAATCAACTTAAATGGCTTCTTCACCTTACTTGAAAACAAAAAATTTAATAAAAAATATCTTTAGATGAAATTCAGATAAGAACAGATACAAAAAGTTTAGCTTAAAACAAAGATGAACTCCCAGATTTTAGTCTTTGAATTAATCTCTGATTTGTAAAAATGCTTCCAGATAGTCTCTAATTTAGTCTCTGAATTTGGAACGCAACTTAAATAAATAATCAGAAATATATGAAATTTAAAAGATAGGGTAGGGAAGATTGCAAAGCTATTTATAGAGGTTCCGCCTTGAGCATCAGTCCTCTCTTTCAGCACCAAGCCGGGGATCCGGTTGTCTTTACTGGTATGTTCCACTACCTATAAACAAATCAAGTTATAAGTTGTCTTTTGCCAAAGCATTTGGCTACAATATGCACTCAGCTTAATCCTCCTAGCTTCCATAAGCTATAATCAATTCTACTGAGCTTACTTGTAACTCTCAATTTCACAAAGGTTAATCACAAATCAACTTGAGGAAATAAGTATAAAGTATCCTCTAATTTCAGTACAATGATAAAATAAATATGACAAATTTCGCTTGAAGAATTTTTGAGCTTTGATTGCTTTTTCATGATGAGAGAGTTGTTATTAAAGTTCCTCATGAGCTTGCAATTTATTTTTTTTTTTCTTTAACGACTAGAAATAGAATACTTCCTGATATCTTGCAAATAACTCGGATAAGGCTGCTGGTCATACTTCTCTTTCAAAGACTTCTGCTCGGATAAAAATGAATCCCATTTATCTCGCTGATCTTTATCCTTTATAATTCAGATCTGCTTGATTTACTCCAACGTTCAATTTTGAATCATCTTGTTCTAGATAATCCTTGAAATAATCAATCTGATCACTTCGTTCCAGTAGATATCCCACGGAAATAGCACATTGATATTAATCCATTTGCAATATGAATTTCCCAAATCTTGGATAATCTTGTCTTCGACAAATATCTCTCATCAGATGGTCTTCTTATATAATGTCAAGAGACAATAATTATATCCTGAATCTTGAATTTCCAGACGTGATTATTTATGCATTGTCCAAACTTTAATTCTTCAAGGAATAAGCCTTAATCAACTTAAATCCCCTTTGGATAATTGAACCAACTTTGTGGAACATTATTGAATGCATTATCCAAAAACATTCACATTGATGTTGGGTCTTCAATTTATATTCCTTAGAAAATCATTCGTCCTTCATAATCGTGATTTTTACATATCTCAAAAACTTTGTAAATTGCCTTCTGAAACAGCTTCTGATCGGTATTCAATCCTTCGTAGTCATTATAATTACTTTCTAAAACATTTTCTGATCGATATACAACCTATTTTAAAACATTGATTTTCCTTCTGAAACATTTTCTGAAAACTTATTTGTGTGTGAAAACCATTGTTAAATATTCTCTAAAATACTTTCCGAGTTGTGTCCCTTATAAAATTTTACTTGATTACTGTACACTTAATGAATTGTGTTAGTACATACTTTACACTTTTTGTTATCATCGAAATCATTATTGAGAGAAACCAACAAGTTTACTATTCATTGTACTATTTCTACTATTCACTTCTATTTATCTATCTCTACTTATTCTTACTTCATACTTCTTATAACCTATATATCTATTTTTTACATTTACTTTTCTAATATTACTTTTTACTTAACTTCTATTATACTTTGTTTCTAAAGTTAATTTTTAATTACTCTTCTTCTTCATGCCATCAATTTTATTTTCTTTTTCATTTATTTAATTAACTAGAATTTTCCTTTAACTTTATCTATAAATACCCCTTTCCTCCTTCACTTCTTACACACTTTTCTTTTACCATAACAAAACTCTACCAAAATCATGTTTGAACTTCTCTCTCTAATTTTTTCTCTCCCAAAATTTTTTGCCCAACTCTCTCTTCTTCCTACACCAGTACTATCTCTATACAACCAAGAACAAAAACCCTTCTTCCTCCCTCTCCACATAAACTTTAGGTAAAAATTCCTGATATTTCTCCTTCATGTCATGTAACATTACATGACCATAGTGTGCATATCCTAAAACCATGGTGTTAAGGAAGTAGCAATATGTTTATGTTTTGTTCTTGTATGTGCAATATTTTATTATATTGTTATGTTATATTACTCATGCTTCTAATCTGATTTCTATATGTTATTAAATATATTTATGTGTATATATGTATATATATATATTTCTTAGAGCATATAAGCTCAATAACATAACCTTTATTTATGCTCATGTAATTTATTTATTTCTTGCAATTTATTTATTTATTTATTTCATGCAATTTCATAAAGACTAGTCTTTCCAGTTTTAGACTTATCCTTATCAAGTCAAAACAAATTTTCTTCTTTCTTTTTAGACTTGTCCATAATCTAAGTCTAAGAAGCCTTGAAATAAATCTAAGACTCCCAATGATTTTCTTATTTGTTTTCCTATTTTCTTAAAGGACTTGCCCATGTCTAAGTCCGGAAAGTCTTGATACAAGCTAAGACTTCCCAATATTTGACTTTTATTATGTGCTTATTTCATTATCTTCCATATTTCATATTAATTATTTTTATCATGATATTTAATTATAAACTCATGTTTATGCATAATAATGTTGTTGTCTTAATAAAAATAAGAGAAGTTCTTTCTTTAATAAAGAAAATAAGTTAAGCTTACTATAAAAATGTAATTTTATCACTTAGGAAAAGTTTTATTAAAATTTAGAATTTTGTTTGAACCAAAGTTAAAAAAAAAAATTGGACAAGTCTGTCATTGTCACGCCCCAACGGGTATCCTAAACGTGACAGTCCGCCACACTCAATATTAAAGCCTAAGTATGACAACCTTAGTCATTTCCAAAAGCTTTTATATTAAGTGTAAGGCTTACTTTCACAATTTTAGAGGACCATATATGGAATAATGAAGCTTAAGGAGATATAAAAACATATTAAGAAAAGAGGATTCACAATAATATTTGTTCATAGCAAAGACTGTGCATACTTAGGAACAATTCCCTAAATTACTAAGCTATTATATAAATATTTGCATGCTAATACTATGATGTACTTTATCCAGAGTTCTAATATTCAAAAGGGATTACCTGCCCACATGGTCCACGTGGCCTTAGCCATAAGTACGGAAACTGCAAAAGGTAGCTATCGGGGTATAAGCTAATAGGCTTAGTGAGAACTATTTCCATAAATAACTTCTTGTAACAAGATTCAAACAAGTTGGTTAATCACACATATGTAATGCATCAAACACGTGGGCAAACAATCATATAGCTTTCCGGGAACTATATGTTGAATGGATTTACGCCCTCCATTCGGGGTTTGGTGATACTCAAAACAAGTAGTTTTAATAATAGAAAATTTAAGCTTGCGAGCACACATCGCCAAGCATTCAATAAAAACTTTTATACTTGCGAGCACTCATCGCCAAGTATTCCGAACCTACTTGATTTGACCTTGCTTTCGGATCAACCGCCAAGCATATTCCATTAAGCCGCCAAGCAATCGCTTTCGGATCTTCCGCCAAGTGTTGCTTTCGACATGAGCCTACTATCCTTCTCACCCAAGGATAATAACCCAACCATGTAATGTGACTCACTTCGTGGTATGCATGAGTTCATTAATTTATAAAGTCATAACATAATTATTTTCAACTTTATGGTGATCAAGGAATTTCACACAAATCAATATTATACTAAAACAATCACTTAGAACAATTCGGGCTTCGATATTCTTAGAATTCTTTCAAGGAATTATTTTACATGCATATCGGTTTATCTTTTCCTAACTCTAGTGCAACTAATTTACAAGCACAACAAGTGTAGCATTTAATGGAAATAAACTCACGATGCCATCGTCGTCTATTCCTCTAAGTGGATGAGTCGTTCACACACTCCACTTAATCGTAATAGTTCTCGGGGTGAAGAAATCCTTCCTCGGGGTCACCTAACCAAAGAAAATACCCATAATGAGTTTTTCTTGAAGATTTTCTTGAATTTTGACAAAACAATGTCAAAGAACGTCAAAGTTCGTATAGAAGAATGTTCCAACTTAAAATGGCCATAACTTGGTCATTTTAACTCGGAATTGCGCATATAATATACCGATTTCTATCTACTCGAAAAGATCTACCCATTTCTAAAATTATTTCCCACAAACAAAGCCATATAGGTTCCGAAAAAGTGGCGACAAAATTCACCACGGATTTTCCAAGTAAAAACAACTTTGTTTCAAGAAATCAAAATTTGTTTGATAAATACTTAGTTATCTATATAGTTGAAAAATTCTCTTTTTATAACTATATAACTCATATTTAAGCATGCTCAAGTGTCTTGTTGTCCAATTATTTTTCTTAGGTAAAACAATGTCGGGTTGAAGCTTTTCGGAAATTGTTTTTGTAATTTCCTTTGAAATGAATACCTTGTTTTCTTTATTTTCTAAAAACGTTTTATGTTGGTTTTATTTATCTTTTTCTAAGTGACTTTTGAAAATAAAATTTTCTACTTTCTAAGTTACATTAATAATATTTGAAGTTTTTAGAAAATATGCTTTCTTCTTCATTTTCTTGTGTAAATTCCTTTGTTTACTTGTTTTGCAAAAATCTTACTTGATATTTCTCATTCTTTTTCTTATTTTCAAAAATAATCATCCATGCATGAAAATTTGTTTTCTTATAAAAACAAGTGGAACAATTAAGGACTTTTTGTAGAAAAACTAATTTCTATAATCTTATTAACTTTTTCTTGTAACTTGAAAGAATAACTTTATTATTTTCAAACCATAAATTTTCTTTGCCTATTTGTTTGCAAGGTCTTTTACTTAAAATTTCCTTAGTCATCCATCTTCTTATGAAAAGAACCATTTTTGTCAACAAATATTTTCTTTTGAAACAAGGTAGAATAACAAAGATTTGAGTAGCTTTTTAAGTAAAAATGGTTTTCTAAATTCATAGTGAATTCTTTTTGTAACTTGAAATGAATGAGTTTATTTTTGTTATCTTATATTTTTATAAACTTATTCCTAAGTGACAAAAAGCCTTCTTTTATTTGATTATCTTTAGAAAATAAAACTTTTGGACAACAATCTAAATGAACATGATTATGAGAATAATAATAAACAAAATAACATGAAGCATAAATAATAAAGTCAAGTATTGGAGTCTTAGCTTTTTCAAGGCTCCCGGACTAAGAATTAAACTAGTCCCATAATGAAATAAAATAAATGAAAGAAAAGCTTGTTTTGACTTGATAAGGACAAGTCTAAGACTAGAGACTAGTCTTAAAAACAACTTGAAATAAATAAATTGCATTGAAGTAAATAAATTGCATGAAAGGTAAATAAATTGCAAGATTATGAGCTTATATGCTCTAAATAGTATATATAGCTATATAGATATAGTAGATAGTAATAAACATAAGGGAAATATAGAGAAACATAAAGGAACATAAAGGAATTGATGTTATGAACAAAAACAAAGTATGAATCTAATGTTGCTTTCTTAACCTTCATGGTTTTAGAAAAACATACACTAAGCTCATACTAAGTAGATGAACATGAAAAATTCTTGAGAAATTCTTACCTAAAGAAGCTAAACTAAGAGGACTTCTTGTAAGAACTCTTGAGAGAATTTGAGAGAGATTTTGAGAGAGTAACTTTAGTATAGAAGTGGTGTGAAAGAAGTGAAAGAGGAGGGGGGTATTTATAGGAAAATGAGGAGTGGTTTTTGTGTGATTAAATTAAAGAAAAATTGAAACAAATTGATGGCATGGGGGAGTGAAGTAGCGCCGGCCATAGTGGGGGGGGGGGGGGGGGGGGGGGGGGGTTTGATTTATTTTTGTGACTTTTTAATAAATGAAAGATGTAATGTGTGAAGTAGATGTGATATAAAGTTATGGAAAGGTAAAAAGTTAAGATTATAGGTTATGTAGAGTGTAAGAAAAAGTAGAGATAAAAGAATAGTGTAGAATAGTAATGAATAGTGTAATGTAAAGTAGATATGACAATTAAAGTATCGGTAGTAAGAAAATACGCGTATAATAGCTATATCTGTTATTTTTACTTACCGAAAATTTCAAACTGATATTTTTGGAAAACTTATATTTTTACGAGTCTAACGGTATATTCGAATATTTTTACTAGTCCGGGCTTTCTGACACGTTTTTCGAGAACTGTGTCCGATCGGGTTTGAAGGACACCCGAATTTCGCGAAACTGAAACTTTTATAAAACCTATGGTTATTACGAACTATTTTAGGTAATTATCCCAACTTCGTTTTTCTCCGGGCCAAAGAAAACGGCAATGCGGATTTAGATTGATACGGTAAACTAGGGTTTTGTTGACCTTTAGGGTTTCGTTTGACTTCCGGTTAGGGTTTTGTGCTAAACGATTCCGGAAATTTTAGGGGTTTACAACCTACCCCCCTTAAAGAAAGTTTTGTCCTCAAAACTTGGAAATTCCTACTTATGGTTCTAACCAAACTTGGTTACTTGGGTTATGCGTCTTTCTTCAAAAAGATCTCTTTACTTGATATCCTCATTTTTTAACCTCTGACTTTCTTACGGATAAATATCGGTATTGGGTATATCCTCATAAGGAAAATTCTCTTTGTTCCCATTCTTGCGTCCAGGTTTGTTATATCTCTGACTGATCCCTTTTGCTTTCATCTCTTTTTCCTGTTGAGAGCGTTATATTGACCGATTATGAAACGAACCATTTTCGTTGGTTACTCGATTTATACCATAAGCATCCTTGCCTTCTTGTTTATTGTTTGTGAGAAATCCAAAATCTTGAGAAGGTTAATTCCGCTTTTATCGAATTTCATAAACCTTTTCATCCTTTGATGTCTTTATTCTCTTATCCATATTTCTTTTCTTCTACTGTCTCTTGAACTTTGGTTTATCTTAGTTCTCCTTGAATATGTTGTTGATCCCATTTATGATCTGTACTCATGATTCTTTCTTACTAACTTCTTTGTCCTTAGTTATGTTAAATCATTCTTTAGCTTCCTTTAATACGTCTTCTTCCTATATCCCTTCTTTATCCTTCGTATCTTCTCATCTAAGCTCTTTTGTTATTTTTATATGGTTGATCTTAACATTCTACCGACGTGGTTCCTCTTTTAAACCTTGTTGTGAACTTCAAAGTTCGGCTTTTCAACTCCCTTTTATTAATTTCCTATACCTAAGATTACATTCTTAGATTACTTCTTTCCTTCTTCAGGCTATATCACTATCCAGAAAGCATTACTAAAACTTGTGGGTTATGAAGAATTTGAGGGTCAGGCCTTCTCGATTTGATCCTTTGTTGGTGATATCGTGATCTTGATCTTGAGAAACGTGTTTGCTCCTTAAAAAGGTTTTCACTTCGTTCCTTTCCGAAAATTAACACGTTGGCTTAGGGTTTTCTCCATTATGAGCTGGATGGGTAAATTTCGTGATGGCATTCTTCACTTCGTAAGGTCTCGATTTTCTTTCGTTTGTTTTCTCCAACTTCCTTATGAGTCTATTTTCCTTGTTTCTCTGAGTGATATCTGTATCCAGAATTCTTTTCAAAACTTCTTATTGGAACTTATGGTTGTCTCCAAAGGTCAATTTTCTTCACTCTTTAGCTATTTAGTTTCCTTTGTCAACTTGAAAGAATGTGTCTGTTCTTCCTTATGTTAGCAAATCTTTGCCAACTATTTTCTTTTTGTTTTGTAAGCTCTATGTTTTCCTTGTTTCCTCTTATTGGGATCTTATTTGAGAGGTATACATCTTATTCAAAAGATTACTTATTTCCATTATTCCTTAGAGTTACGGGTGACTTCATGTCCCATGTCTTTGCTGAAAGTTCGACCAATTTTCTTGGGTTTCCTCATTCTTTCGTATTATCTTAAACTAGGTTGATCGTTTGTCATATACATAGAAGAATAATACTTTGAACTTCAAGGAGTAAAATTCTGATTTACTAAACTTCTTATGTACACAAGAGGGATTATTGCTCCTATTCATTCATATAAAGAAAACTTTACATTCCTCTGTTACTATAAAGAAACAACATCAATAAAAGAAGGTTGGAGATTGACTGGTTCCCGCATCGCTGTTATAGCCTCTAATGTACTCCAAGGCAGTCAAGTTTTCATTTCCTTTGTTCACTTCTTCACCTATCCATCGTCCCTGCAAGTTGTATACTCGAATTCCCGAAGCAGTAGGTCCAGGTCTGCTTTCACTTCCACTTCCATTTCCTTTCTCCATTCTTATAGGAATAACTTCCTCTGATGATCTTGATAGAATGTTCCTTCCTTGTGGACAATTGTTGGCAAAATGTCCTTTCTGATTGCAAACATAGCAAGCATCTATCCCTCTGTTTGGGCATTTGACATCTTATGGTTTGTATTTCCACAGAAGAAACACTTTCCAATAGCTGGGGGCACTTCTTCGGGTAGTGTGCTCCATTGCACTTCCAACACTAATACCTTTGGTATGATCCTTCTATTGTCGCTCTTGATTTTCTTTGGTAGAGGCATGAGATGGGGTTCTATGTAAAATTCCCTTTCGATGATTGGGTCTTCTTCCTCTTCTATTCTTTCTCTCCTTTTCCTTGCTCCTTCTACAATCCGAGCTCTTTCCACTAATTCTCGAAAATTCTTATGTCAAATTCTTCCAACTTCATCCTTAGGTCTTTCCAATCCTCCTATAAAGACTTGTTTTCAATTCTTCACTGTACTTATAGGAGTCTGGTGCATATTGCAACAATCTACTGAACTCAGTCTCATATTGTTCGATTGTTCTTCCTTTTTGTGCAATTTGTAAGAAGTCTGCACTATATCTTACTCGTAAACTTCCTGGAAAATAATTCTCCAAAAACTCATGTCTAAACATTTCCCAAGGGATTGGAGTCATTAGATCTCTTTTCCTTGACTCCCACCATATCCTAGCGTTTAGACGAAGCATGAATGTTCCATACTTGATTTGTAAATGGGGTGGAACTTCATATGCATCAAAAGACATCTCTATTTGAGATAACCAATCTTCTGCCTCCTCTGGCTTGTCATAAGCTCCTTCAAAGAAGCGATTACTTTTGATGAAGTTAGGTAACATACTTTTGTATGGTCTTGGTAGTGGAGATGGAGGTAGGGGTGTATTTTGACTATGCATGTTCCTTTGCACAGATACCTCTGTTGAAGCTTGTTGTGGCGGTGGGGTTGGTATGGATACTGGGCTGTCGCCGATGCTGTTGCTGGTGTTGCCTCTGGTACGGGTGCTTGAGCTGGCATATTTTGCCTAATTTCTTCTAATACGTGGGTTAGGTGTCCTAACGTGGCGTGTAAGTCCTTTGAGGTGCGGCGGCTCCTTGTACAGCAGGTTGATCTGCTTCTATGTCTGGTTGGTTAGAGGCGCTTCGTTCCCTCCTTCGTCTACTCCTATTTCGGCTGTTTTAAACTTTCCTAAGTTAGGTTTGTAAAGTTTTGATAACTTAATTAAATTTTTGCCGGAATTTGGGGAAATATAACGGAAATTTAAATATGCATAAAAACAAAATTTAAATCAAAACAATTTCTGAAATCAAACTTAGAGCATAATCATAGAAATAAAGTTCATACATGAAATCGGAAATAAGATAAATCATAAAAGAAAATCACACAGAAATACCAAACATTGTTCCGAAAATTAAAAGATAGACTGAGATCATGAATCTAGTCTATTACAAAATCTAAGCTGGACTTCTAGGGATATGCTTCGTTTTTCCTTTCCTCCTTTCTTCATTCTTCGGGCGTCTCCCGGGTTGTTGCTGGATGATCCTGGGTTCAAACTCCTCATGATTTGGTTGAAGTGTTTTCCTCTATTTCGTGCTCTTTTCTTTCTTGTTCGTGATAGGCAATTAGCTCCTCATCCGTCATTGCTGGTGCTATCTCATCAAGGTCTTCCAAGTGATTGTTCCTTCGGTCTCCCTATTGTTGTTCTCATTGGCTGGAGCGTTTTCCATATCCATCGTGGGGTCTTCATCTTGTCCTCCCCGAACATGTCTTCCTTCTAGGTAGCGAATGATTCTTAACTCATCATTAGTCCAAGGTCCTCGCTCCTACGGCAGCTTGGTTTCTTATTTCTTGCCGGTCTTTCTTCTTGATTTTCCTCGGAGTCCTCACGGGTTCATCATCCGAACTGTCATTCGCCTCCTGCATTGGTTCATCTCTTATCACTGTTCCATCTTCTCGCAATCGTAGGGGCTCGTTTATTCCTAGTTGGATTCCTGTGAAGGTAGGTGGATCGGTGGATACTTCTGTTGGGGGTCGTAGTATCCCTGATATACTCCGTGCCAATGGAAAGTATCGTTGAGGTCAGCTCTCATCATTCGAGGTGATCCATCAAATCATCATGGGCATAGAAAATATCGGTCCGATCTTGGTCCATCGAAAATCCGGTGGGGTTCGTCCTCCTTCTTCTCTAAGAACGAAGGTTGCTTCTTTCAGCATCGGTCGGTGGTCCGCAATAGCAATGATTCGTTCCACAGCATATATTACTTCCAACTCGGTCATCCTTTTGCCTATGGGGCAGTTGTGAATAGTTCGTAAACACTTTCCACTCGGTTTGCATCATTCCCCTTTTCCAGATTTGGAACATTTCTCGGAGGGTCTTAGGTTGTCAGCTAGGGCAAATTCTTCACATAAGACTCTAAGTCTCATTCGGAAGTTCTGGTGTTTCGAAGGATCCTTTTCGAAAGTTCTTGGCTTGGAGACGGGCCTCTTCTATGGTTATCTATGTAAAAGAAAGATATTAGAGGACTTATTCTACCCATTCTATTTTATCTAGGTTTTTCTTGCTTCTATCTAAGTCAATTCTTCTTAAGTCCATTTCTATAATTATGATTCCTAGGTTCTTAAACCATGCTCTGATACCAACTTAAACTGTCACGCCCCAACGGGTACCCTAAACGTGACAGTCCGCCACACTCAATATTAAAGCTTAAGTATGACAACCTTAGTCATTTCCAAAAGCTTTTATATTAAGTGTAAGGCTTACTTTCACAATTTTAGAGGACCATATATGGAATAATGAAGCTTAAGGAGATATAAAAACATATTAAGAAAAGAGGATTCACAATAATATTTGTTCATAGCAAAGACTGTGCATACTTAGGAACAATTCCCTAAATTACTAAGCTATTATATAATATTTGCATGCTAATACTATGATGTACTTTATCCAGAGTTCTAATATTCAAAAGGGATTACCTGCCCACATGGTCCACGTGGCCTTAGCCATAAGTACGGAAACTGCAAAAGGTAGCTATCGGGGTATAAGCTAATAGGCTTAGTGAGAACTATTTCCATAAATAACTTCTTGTAACAAGATTCAAACAAGTTGGTTAATCACACATATGTAATGCATCAAACACGTGGGCAAACAATCATATAGCTTTCCGGGAACTATATGTTGAATGGATTTACGCCCTCCATTCGGGGTTTGGTGATACTCAAAACAAGTAGTTTTAATAATAGAAAATTTAAGCTTGCGAGCACACATCGCCAAGCATTCAATAAAAACTTTTATACTTGCGAGCACTCATCGCCAAGTATTCCGAACCTACTTGATTTGACCTTGCTTTCGGATCAACCGCCAAGCATATTCCATTAAGCCGCCAAGCAATCGCTTTCGGATCTTCCGCCAAGTGTTGCTTTCGACATGAGCCTACTATCCTTCTCACCCAAGGATAATAACCCAACCATGTAATGTGACTCACTTCGTGGTATGCATGAGTTCATTAATTTATAAAGTCATAACATAATTATTTTCAACTTTATGGTGATCAAGGAATTTCACACAAATCAATATTATACTAAAACAATCACTTAGAACAATTCGGGCTTCGATATTCTTAGAATTCTTTCAAGGAATTATTTTACATGCATATCGGTTTATCTTTTCCTAACTCTAGTGCAACTAATTTACAAGCACAACAAGTGTAGCATTTAATGGAAATAAACTCACGATGCCATGTCGTCTATTCCTCTAAGCGGATGAGTCGTTCACACACTCCACTTAATCGTAATAGTTCTCGGGGTGAAGAAATCCTTCCTCGGGGTCACCTAACCAAAGAAAATACCCATAATGAGTTTTTCTTGAAGATTTTCTTGAATTTTGACAAAACAATGTCAAAGAACGTCAAAGTTCGTATAGAAGAATGTTCCAACTTAAAATGGCCATAACTTGGTCATTTTAACTCGGAATGCGCATATAATATACCGATTTCTATCTACTCGAAAAGATCTACCCATTTCTAAAATTATTTCCCACAAACAAAGCCATATAGGTTCCGAAAAAGTGGCGACAAAATTCACCACGGATTTTCAAGTAAAAACAACTTTGTTCAAGAAATCAAAATTTGTTTGATAAATACTTAGTTATCTATATAGTTGAAAAATTCTCTTTTTATAACTATATAACTCATATTTAAGCATGCTCAAGTGTCTTGTTGTCCAAATTATTTTTCTTAGTAAAACAATGGGTTGAAGCTTTTCGGAAATTGTTTTTGTAATTTCTTTGAAATGAATACCTTGTTTTCTTTATTTTCTAAAAACGTTTTATGTTGGTTTTATTTATCTTTTTCTAAGTGACTTTTGAAAATAAAATTTTCTACTTTCTAAGTTACATTAATACTATATTTGAATTTTCTAGAAAATATGCTATTCTTCATTTTTCTTGTGTAAATTCCTTTGTTTACTTGTTTTGCAAAAATCCTTACTTGATATTTCTCATTCTTTTTCTTATTTTCAAAAATAATCATCATGCATGAAAATTTGTTTTCTTCATAAAAACAAGTGGAACAATTAAGGACTTTTTGTAGAAAAACTAATTTCTATAATCTTATTAACTTTTTCTTGTAACTTGAAAAGAAAACTTTATTTTTTTCAAACCATAAATTTTCTTTGCCTATTTGTTTGCAAGGTCTTTACTTAAAAATTTCCTTAGTCATCCATCTTCTTATGAAAAGAACCATTTTTGTCAACAAATATTTTCTTTTGAAACAAGGTAGAATAACAAAGATTTGAGTAGCTTTTTAAGTAAAAATAGTTTCTAAATTCATAGTGAATTCTTTTTGTAACTTGAAAATGAATGAGTTTATTTTTGTTATCTTATATTTTTATAAACTTATTCCTAAGTGACAAAAAGCCTTCTTTTATTTGATTATCTTTAGAAAATAAAACTTTTGGACAACAATCTAAATGAACATGATTATGAGAATAATAATAAACAAAATAACATAAAGCATAAATAATAAAGTCAAGTATTGGAGTCTTAGCTTTTTCAAGGCTCCCGGGACTAAGAAATAAACTAGTCCCATAATGAAATAAAATAAATGAAAGAAAAGCTTGTTTTGACTTGATAGGACAAGTCTAAGACTAGAGACTAGTCTTAAAAACAACTTGAAATAAATAAATTGCATGAAAGGTAAATAAATTGCAAGATTATGAGCTTATATGCTCTAAATAGTATATATAGCTATATAGATATAGTAGATAGTAATAAACATAAGGAAATATAGAGAAACATAAAGGAACATAAAGGAATTGATTATGAACAAAAACAAAGTATGAATCTAATGTTGCTTTCTTAACCTTCATGGTTTTAGAAAACATACACTAAGCTCATACTAAGTAGATGAACATGAAAAATTCTTGAGAAATTTCTTACCTAAAGAAGCTAAACTAAGAGGACTTCTTGTAAGAACTCTTGAGAGAGATTTTGAGAGAGTAACTTTAGTATAGAAGTGGTGTGAAAGAAGTGAAAGAGGAGGGGGGTATTTATAGGAAAATGAGGAGTGGTTTTTGTGTGATTAAATTAAAGAAAAATTGAAACAAATTGATGGCATGGGGGAGTGAAGTAGCCGGCCATAGTGGGATGGGGGGGGTGGGTTTTGATTTATTTTTGTGACTTTTTAATAAATGAAAGATGTAATGTGTGAAGTAGATGTGATATAAAGTTATGGGAAAGGTAAAAAGTTAAGATTATAGGTTATGTAGAGTGTAAGAAAAAGTAGAGATAAAAGAATAGTGTAGAATAGTAATGAATAGTGTAATGTAAAGTAGATATGACAATTAAAGTATCGGTAGTAAGAAAATACGCGTATAATAGCTATATCTGTTATTTTTACTTACCGAAAAATTTCGAAACTGATATTTTTGGAAAACTTATATTTTTACGAGTCTAACGGTATATTCGGAATATTTTTACTAGTCCGGGCTTCGACATTTTTCGAGAACTGTGTCCGATCGGGTTTCGAAGGACACCCGAATTTCGCGAAACTGAAACTTTTATAAAACCTATGGTTATTACAAACTATTTTAGCTAATTATCCCAACTTCGTTTTTCCGGCCAAAGAAAACGGCAATGCCGGATTTAGATTGATACGGTAAACTAGGGTTTTGTTGACGTTTAGGGTTTCGTTTGACTTCCGGTTAGGGTTTTGTGCTAAACTGATTCCGGAAATTTTAGGGGTTTACAATCATAGATTTTAGTGTTGTTATTATACGAGACTTTTTCCAAGTTTAACTAAGTAATTCTTCACTCTTTTCAAACTGCCAAAATAAAATTATTTAAAACCTAAAGGTAGATAATTCTTTGTTATGTAAATTTTTTCTGAAAAACTTATTTATAAAATTATCATCAACACTTTAACAAACACTAAGAACCAAACAACTTTTCTAAATAATTTTTAAAATCAACTCACTAATTAAAAATCTACCTAGGAATAAATCGGTACATAGCTTAAGGAACTAAGTTTTATGAAGTAAAAATTCATTTTCTTTTTATAAAATTAAGGAGATAATAGTTGTAATAAATAGACACTCACATGTAGAAAACTAAAGATTTTTCCAATAACCCCTAAAGGTTTATGTTTCGGAAAATAATTAGTTAAAAGAAGTCTATCATGAAAATAAAATATTTATGAACTGAAAATATGGAATCATGATTTTCTTTAATTTTCATATTTACCAAAATTTAAGAATTAAAAATTTGTTTAGGAATCGAACTTAATGAAATTTTTTATAAGAGAATATACTTAGAGTTTCATGCCACCAATGAATAAAACCAAGTCTTGTAAAATAAATTAATAGATAAAACTCTTTTCACAAATGATACCCTTGAGAATTCAAAATACATATTGAACTATGATTACTATTTTCTTATTGATTTAATCACATATTCACAAGATAACAATTAAATCACAAGTTAAAGGATGACCTTCACAAAACTCTATCTCTCACAAAAATTGTTTACAAATTTATTTTTTAGACAACAATACTAGAATTATGCATATAATATGAGTCTATACTAAAAGAATTTTCCAACTATATAAATATTCATGTGTTTGCTATAGAATTTTGGATAAAGTGAAATTGAGAAAAATTACAAATTGAGGATGGAATTTTCATGCTAGAGCTGTACTGATCCGTTTTTGAACCTAAATTACTTCAAATGTTAAAAATAACCTTAGAAATAGATAGATCTCTTTGAGTAGGTAGAAAATAACATCTTATATGCGAAATTCCGAGTTAAAATAAGTAAGTTATGGCCATTTTAATTTGAGATTTCACATAATCCGAATTTTGACAAAAATAACAAGATAGAATTAGAAAGTTTGAGTAGAATTTCTATGAAATACTCATCCCATTTATTATTTTTGTTTAGGTGATTAAGAATATGAGATTTTCTTTCCTAAGGATTACTACGACTAAAAAGATTGTGATATGGACAAGTGAGTTTTCCCTCATGATTTCGTTACCTTGCTTGTGATTGTAGATAGTTGCACTAGATCTATAGGTACAAGATGAAATGAACATGTATGGGGTATGTGTTTATATGTTTATGCCTTTATGTATGTGTGACAATGGATGCTAAGCATATCAGAATCCACACATAATTGTTTTAACATATTGTTAATATTACATGTTGCCTATATGTGTATGATGATTGTTTGATCACCTTTATATTTACCATAATTATACTTGACCTTTATATAAATTAAATGGACACGCATTGCATCTGTCGAGTCACATCATAAGGACTGTTACTTTTATGCGAGGAATCGGAAGGCTAGAGGTCAAGCTCACTCTTGGGGAACTAGGGTGTACCGGTGATACATCCCAAGGATGAGCCGCACCAATCAATTGCTGAGAGTAGAGTGCTCGGGGACTAGCAGTGAAGATGGCAAGGATCTTCGTACCTAAATTCCCCAACATTTGATACGGAGGGGTAAATCCATTATATATATGGTTTATTGATAACCATATATATTTATGTAATCATGTGATCGTTGTATAGCATGCATAGCATATGCATGAAAAATTAATAAGCTTATTTGAAATTACGGTGCGAATAAAAAAGAAATATCTCACTAAGCTCATTATAAGCTTACACCCCCATAGGCTTTTGTTGAAATAGGTATGCTGGCGTTATGTTCGAGGATCGGAATATTTAGGAAATCGTTGGCAAATCTTTAAGCCTTTGTGGAAGAAGTGGAACCATAGGATGGATTTACTTTCATGTAATTTCTTTATGAGTTATATTTGATATGCTAATGTTTAGAGATTTATATAAGTATATTTGTATAGTTCTGAACACATTAGCGGGGGTATGCCCCTAAGAATTGTAATTGACCTTGCTTATGTTTTATGTTAAGTATTTTTCTTACCTTGTTATTCAATTGTTATCAAGTAAATTGCATTACTTCGATGCATTCCTTCTGAAGTGTTGTACGCCTTGTGCATGATATGAAAGCCTTTGCGTGACTAAAGAAGTCATTCTTAGGCTTTAATATTGTGTACGATGGACTGTCACGTTTGGGATATCCCTCGAGGAATAACATGTCACAACAGTACCTTTTCTTCATGACTAGGCTTTTGCAATTATAACTATCATGACCCAAAACCTACGGTCATGATGGTCTACCTTTGCTACCTATAAGACTTCAGTGTTATATGCTAAGTCTTTGATAAATGTGTAAAAGTACACATATATCTACATATATTTCACACTTTCATGCATATTTTTATGCTTTCAAAGTAAAATTCTGTTAAAATAGATGAATTGCATGAATATGGATCAACTGTGGATAAATGTGCAAAAATATGATAAAGAGATCAAAATGATGCTCTAAGGACTCTAAATGGACTATATTTGTTGTGTTGATTTAGTGTTGCAATTGTGCAAGTGGTTATGAATTTGTGCAATGCAATGCAGGTTAGATGTGCAGCCTGCAATAGTTTGTGAAAGTTGTGCTCCAATCAATTGGTCAAGTAAAACCAAAGTAGCAAACTTGAACACTAATCATCCGAACTCGGATCAAGCATACATAGATCGAGCTGACTTGAAAAATGTAGAAAGGAATCAAGAGTGACTTGACTTAACCTTCAAGATAGTACCAACCACATACACAAGAATAGATCCGAGCTTCAAGTAGTTTTGACTTACTCCTTATTAACCTATTCCAAGAAATTATAGATTTATGCAATTAGACATGGAATTTTAGCTACAACAGTGAGCTGATCCGAATTGTCACAACACAATTGAGCTCTTATACCGACCTGTTTTAACTGAGCTGGAGTAGCAAAGATTATGATCGACCGACCTGTTGCTGAATAGAGCAAGAAAACTGAATTCCCTTCCATTTGATGCCAAGTTGCAGATTTGAGAAGCTAACTTGAGCTCCCATGAACTGAGCTAAAGAGTGCTCCTAAGTAGAAGTGACAATAGTACCGAGCTAGCAACAAGGACATTATACCAAATTGCGGCATGGGCAGCAATTTTCATCTAACCCAAGTTGCTTTTGACTCCTGCACCAGTCATCAACAGCTATCAAATGAGCATACACAAATGAAGCACTTATAATCAACATTCAAATAGTGAATCAAGCTTCATACAATGATTTGAGCTGCACCTTAACATATCAACCACTCTTAGCAACATTTTATTTCCTTTATTTTTTTTTATTTTATCTTTTTGGCTTGTAAATATTTTTATAAGACTTTTTATCTTTCTATTGTATTTTCCATAGAATTTTGGGGATCCTCTCTATATACATTCCACATCACAGTCACCAAATTCCATCAACCGTTACATCACCATACCTTCACTTACCAACTCACCATTTACACACCATATATATATATTATATATACTAATCTCATTGCCATTGCGGAAAACACCCCTTTAATCTAGCCCTCTTAGGTTTAGACATTCAATCATCCATTACGCCATCATTTTTTACATTTTCACTTGATCCACCACATTTACCGACCTTAATCTCATTTCACCAACCTTGACCTCACTTCATATCATCTTTGGTACTATTCATTCTAAACCATCACCATGGAATTAGATCCTAAAATTACTAGAAGACATGATTTCTCTCCTTTATCCTTTGCAATGGATTGTGTTTAGATTATTATGAATGAAATTCCACTTTTCAATATGAGCTAGATTTATTTAGTGGGATTATGTGATGTGTTTATGGATTTCTATAGTAGTTGTTAATATTTTATGATGGGTCATGTTGATTTGGAATTTTGGTTATTTCTATTCCAATGCTCACGAGATAAAATTTATCTATGAATTTTCTTATAAATTAGAAATTGAGATACTCAAGAGGAATTTTGTAAGCCCCTAGATTTTTCGATAATATTGGCAAACCCTAAGAACCAGAAGTTGAAACGAAACCCTAAAATTAACCTAGTTTTATATTTAAGTCTAGTGAATATAGATCCAGCAACCCCGTGTTCTTAAACCCTAGAAAACGAAATTGAAATAATTGTGGAATATGGTTCGTAATTATATAGGGAAGCCTAAAAATATCAGTTTCGTAATTTTCTAGTGTCCTTCGGATCCGATTGGGATCAGTTTTCGAAAACAGTGCCCCGGTACACCGGGTAGCAAAAATATTCCCACAACACCAATAGATTCGTAAAAATATAAGGTTTTCAAAAATATCAGTTTTAGAATTTTTCGGTAACTAAAAATATCAGATATAGCTTAATTACGTGTATTTTTGTTACTACCGGTATTTTAATTGTCTAGTCTACTATTCATAGTACTTTTCTACTATTCATTACTATTCACCTATCTCTATTTTTTCTTACACTCTATTCTTATACTCTACCATACCTATACCTTACAATTTACCTTCCCATGCAACTTTAATTACATCATACCTTCCACATTACTTTTTTTAATACAAAACAAACAAAATAAATAATTTCTTCCCCCCAAAAAGACCCAAAACCGGCGCCCCCCATGCCTCTTCCTCTCTTTTTTATTTCAATTTCAATTAATTTTAATTACACTAATTTCCACTCCAAAAATCTATAAATACCCCCTTCCTCTTCCATTCTTTCACACAACAAAAATTCATACTAAAACTCTCTCAAAATCACTCCACAAAAACACTCTCCCAAAATCTCTCTCACGTTCTTTCCTTTCTTTAGAAAACCAAGCCCACATAATACTACAACCCATTTCTTTTCTTCTTCAACCAACACATAAAACTTAGGTAAAAGTTTCTTTCATATACTCATCATGTTCATATAACTTAACATGAGTTTAGTGTATGTTTCTTAGACTCATTGAGTCAAAGAAGCAACAATTTATTCATGTTTTGTTTTTGTTCATGTTCTTCTTTTCTTTATGTTACTATTATGTTGATATTGTTATTATTGTTTCTAACCTAACTTATATAAGTATTATGTACTATGTATATATATTTATTTAGAGCATATAAGCTCATTTGTTATTTATTTATTTTCAAGTCTTGCAATATTTTATTTACTTACTTTATGCAATTATTAAGACTAGTCTTTCTTTTTAGACTTGTCCATATCAAGTCAAAACAATTTTATTTCTTTGCTTTTCTAGGACTAGTCTATTCTTAGTCCCGGGATACCTTGATGAAGCTAAGGTTCCCAATACTTGACTTTATTTTTATGCTCTTATTTTATTTATGTTGTTTTTATATTTCTCATAGTTATATATTCTCATTCATCCATGAATATGTGGTTTTACCAAGAAATACATAAAGTAAAGTTATCACAAGCTCTTTTCAAACCAATAAAATAAGAAAGTTTCCTTAAACTTAATTCCTTGTTTAAACAAAGGATTTCTTAAATTCAATTGTCAAAGTTTTCTACCAACACTCTAGAACATTGAAGTCTAAACAAGTTTTTCAAAATTATCAAAAATAATCTTTTTAAAGATAAGTTTTACTTAGGAAATGAAAATAATAAATAACTTATGAGATTATTAATATTATCTTTTTAAAGAGGATCAAAACTTTAGAAAGACTATAGAACATATAACCATAAAATATTTAGGAAAAACTATGTTTTCCAAACTACTAGAGTAAAATTTTGGAAATCTTAGAAGATTAAAATTACTTTTACTAAAATTCTCAAAAAAAAAAATGGAGTTAAAAGGAGGAAATACTCACTTATGATAATTTAAGAAATTTTTCAAAGCAAAACTAAATTCTTTTCAAGTCTTAAGCTTATTTCACTCTCAAATGACACATTATTTTACAAAATCATTGTTGAGACAACATCACTAAATTCATGCATATGTTTGAATCTATACATATGTATTCAAAGGGTTTTTCAATCATACAAATAAACCTATATTTTGTACAAAAATTTTGAATGAAGAAAGTTTGAAAATCTAGTTTTGAAATTCGTATCAATTCTGTCCGTTACTATTCTGAGACCAAAATAACTCCTTTTGATAAAAATAACCTTAGAAATAGATAGATCTTTTCGAGTAGGTAGAAATCGGTATATAATATGCGAAATTCCGAGTTAAAATGAGCATGTTGTGACCATTTTAAGTTAGAATTTCCATTCCGTATGATTTTTACGAATAGAACTATAGAATTTAAATAGATCTTAGACGAAATACTTATGCTGGGTATTTTTTGTTTAGGTGTCGAGGATCACGATCTTGTCTTCCCTGAGGATTACTTCGATTCCTAGAAGAAGCTATGGACGAGTGAGTTTCCTTTACGTTTACGTATTCGTGCATGTGCTTGTAGAATAAAGCGCTAGATGTTAGGAAGAGATAAAATTGATATGCATGTGGGAGATTATGGGAATTATGTACGTGAATTGTTATGTGCGATCAACGAACAATAAGTATATCGGAATCCGATTTGTGATTGATATAAATGCTTCTATGTATGAATTGTTATGTGTGCAAATATTGTTGATCACTTTGAAATAATTTAATGATATATTGAAATCCCCATATAATAAATTGCTCATGCATATAACTTAGAATATCATTTCGAAGTTTTGCTACTACTCCTCAGCATGGGACTGGAAAGGTAAGCTGCCCAGCTACATCTTGAGGGTTAGGACGTTCGGGAATACGGCCTCAAGGTGTAGCCGAGCCGGATCGATCGCTTTGGGTATGGAAAACCCGAGGACTTGTAGTACGGTTCGTTGGAACCCAAGACGCGCGTAAATTTTAAGGAGGTCGTTCGGGGCCCAGTTCAAAGCATTCCCTAACCACCGATGGAGGGGTAAATCCATCAAACATACGAAATCGGATAATCGTATGTAATGTTTGATCATATGGTTGTTGCATTCATATGCTTGATTAATAAACTTGATTGATTGTTTGTTATGAGTACTTTTGCGTAAGGAATATCTCACTAAGCTAGTCATGCTTATACTTCTATAGACTGTTGATATTCCAAGATTACCTTTTGCACCCGAGACCACCTTGATTTCCCGGGTAGAATCCTTATTTTGAGAAGCTTTTGGAGGAATTCTATTTTATAGTCTTAGAGTAGATTTCTTCTAAAATCTTCTAGCTTTTGTTGTTTATCTTAGTAAGACGATGTTATTATGAAATTATTGGGGGAATGCCCCTTAGAAGCTATAAGACTTTTATTTCAATGAAATATATATTAAGTGTTATTTTGCATGTTCCGCTGCTAATGTCTTAAAATGCATTACTCCACCAGTCCCCCTTTGTTGTGAATGTACGCCTTATACCGATATGGAAGCTTTCGAGTGACTGAGGTAGTCATTCTTGAGCTTTAATATTGTGTACGGCGGGCTGTCATGTTTAGGATACTCATTGGGGCGTGACAGATTTAACGATCAGATTGAAATAGAAAATACAACTGCGAAACCGATATGGACATGTGCGGACTTAGCTTAAGTTGTAGAGCTCACATTCTTCATGCAGTTGAAATCATGGTTTATTGTTATTGAATAGAAACGTGCCTAAACCATAAATTTAATTAGAATAGCATGGCTTATGAGAGGAGTCTGCTATTTAATTGATGATTATGAATGAATTATTCGAAAAGGATATCTATGTTATAGTTAGAATCTTACAACTCGAAAGGGAAGAAAATTTTTGTGAGTTTAATCAAAATCCAAACGAACAAACTCGATTATAACTATAATGCAATGAATGGAAATCTTAGCCAAATCATTACATAATCCCACACTTATTTACTGAAAGAGTTTCTAAAAGTAGTTTTAGAGTTAGTCTAATCTTTAGTGTTAAAATTTGTGTAATATGTAGTGATAATTTTTAGAAGTAGTTTAATTAGTTTGGGAATATCAAAACCCCAATTTGATTGCCTAGCTTAGAGTATAACCATTATAATCTAGTACTTAGTCAATTAGCTCCATGTGGATCACGACCTAGTGCTCACCAGTTTTTATTACTGCATATGTACCGAGTACATTAATCTGTAGATTTACACTATCAAAATAGTCTTTTAGCAAAAAGTGTATCAACCTCTTTAAATTATTTATGTTGCTAACCAAATTTTAATTGGGAAATCATTTATTAGATTTTAAGAAAATGATAAAAGCATACGAAAGCCATAAACTAGATAATGGATCATAATGATACATGTAACACCTTAAATTTAGGATAATTTATAACCTGCCACGTGTCCATCTTAAATATGGACATGCAAAGACTCAGAATCTACTGTTATCCATCATAACTTCATAATTTTACACCAAAATCTTCCATGCATTAAAAACTTCCAGAAGTATCAAAACACATACATGAATTCGTAAACTATTAGATAAGTACTATCTTATAATCTACATACTTTAATCTAATAAATGTTTTTAGATAAAGAAACTCTACTAGTTGTAAGCATTTTATGTTGATTTAGTGTTACCAACCAATGGTAAACACATTTTACTGCTTAGACCAATTAAACTTAAACCGTTACATATTCCATAATTCTAATCTTGAAGGCTTCAAAGCTAGTAGCAATCCCCTCCTTCCCTTCGCGCCAACCGCCCTGCACCCCCCAAACCCGAAAAAAAAAAGTTTTGTTGCAAATAGCAATATAACAATCAACATGTTACCATCTGTACCAAAAAAAATAATTAAAAAGGATTGAGCTAGAGCATGGTATGCTAAAACTGCAAGCACACATGCATGAACAATCATCACACACATTCACATACAACATGGCATTTAATGCAACAACCACATTTTCATAATATATAGTTTTTAAGCCAACAACCAACACAGTCTAAGGTTATCCCCATCTAACCTTAAACCTAGAGTAACTAGTGAATCCATTACCAAATATAAATATATATACATATAAGGATGCTCATAAATAATGGTGTTAGGTACTCCCCAACACCCTAGATATTATACTCGTACCACTCCTAATCTATCAGAATCCTCTCTGTGTGCAACTCTACTTAGGACAACGACACATAGATTATTAGAGTATCATTCTAGTAACATCGGTACTCCCGATCTACTAAACTCAACTAAGCACAAGCAGCAAACAATTAATGCCAGATATTATTTAAATCATTTCATATGCTAATACCAAGCACGCACAAACAACTATAAGGCAATGACATACCTCGTTCAACATCTAGAATAGTAAATTCAAATCTTGAATCACCTGAACACAATATATAACAATACCAACTGATTACTTCATTTAAGAACTAAGAATACCCCTAAGGTTATTTAGCTTCCTAAGCCATCAAGAACTATAACTACTTTAGGTTTGAATATACTTTCCTACTTAAGTTTAGGTGTACTAGATGTTAGATTAAGGGTCTGAGTGTTTAAGAAGGTCAAAACAAGGATAAAAAGAAAGTTACAACATTCTCATGTTGATCATGCCCATGGTAGAGGGCGTGAAAGGCTCGAGAGAAAGAAAACACAACATAATGCCCTTGTCACGCCCGTTATAAGGGATGTGATAGCCATTACGACCTCTATTACGACCGTGAGGGAATGGTAATGGTCATTACGGCCTCTGTCGCAACCTTGATCGACCAAATCTTGCAACTCCTAAGGAGATCACGATTTGTGTCACTTGTGTGATCCCTACCCGTACACCACTTCGCTTCAAAAATAGGAAAAAGTCTAAAAACATCCATTTTCTTGATCTCCAAGCAGATAAAAACTCCAATTAAAATTCTATCAACATACAAATACTTTTGTAAACATAATACTTGAATTCAAAATAATTATTCTTCTCTTCTTTTACGGTTAACAATTGACACAAGCAACAAAAGGATTAGATGTTTCCACTTTCTCCCCCAAACACGAACTGTCACGCCCCGAAGGGTACCCTCAACATGGCAATTCACCACATATAATATCAAGACTTAAGAATGACTACCTTAGTCACGTGAAAGTCTTGGTATTATATGTAAGGCGTCTAACACAGTGATAGGAGATGCTTTTGGGAAGTGTGGTCTAAGCAAATAATATTGAACATACAAGAATCTAGAAATAAAGATAGTTCATAATATTAATAATTAAAATTCTATTACATGAATCTTAGGGGAATACCCCCGCTAAATCTCTAAGGATTGAAATAACTAATAGTCTTTACAATAACTTAAATACTACATCAAAAGATTTTAAAGGAATTCTAATCTAATCCTTCAAGTAGATTTCCTTCAAGAGCTCCTAAAAGAAAACTTACATGGATATGAGGAGACCTTGGATACAAAAACAAGTGTTCCCGTGAATACAAATATCTATAAGGGCGTAAACTTCACGAGCTTAGTGAGTATAATCCCAAAAATCATACTTAAAGCAAAATAACAACCAAGTTTATTAGACAAGCAAATGTAATGCAACAAGCACGTGAGCATACAAGATATATGATTTTTTGAGAATTATATGTTGAATGAATTACGTTCTTCATTCGGGGTTAGGTATTCCGACCCATTACAGCCATCATTTCTTTAAAAACCATTTTTATAGATCTTACCGGCTCCTATTCGCCATAAAAAATATATAGTTATTACTGGCTCCTATTAGCCATCAATTTATGTAGTTTTTACTGGCTCCTACTCGCCACATACATAATATATTAGTTATGCCTACCACCACTATCATACACTTGTCCCACCAATTGTACAATAGCGAATGTAATGTGACTTAACTCATGAAGTGCATGCATCAATTTTTATTTAGAGCCTAGCCATTAAATTTCAATTTCTTGCAAGTGACCAACCAATTTCAGATACTTCACCGTACTAATAACATACAATTTATTACAAATAATTCGTGGCTCGATATGCTTAATATTCTTTCAACATGTTATAAACACATGCATCTTCAATTTTATATTTTCTTAAATCTAATGCAGCTAAATCACAAGCACAAACATAAATATGAAAAATAAGGGAAGTAGACTCACTCGGCCATGATGATACTCCCTTAGTCGAAGTAGTCCTTGGGGTAGTATACGTCCTCTTCCGCGATTCCTAAACAAAGAGAATACCCAAAATGAGTATTCCATGGAGTTTCTATTCAAAACTTCTACCTCTACTTTCTAGTTGCGGTAAAATTCGTATAGGTGGAAATTTCAACTTAAAATGGTCATAACTTGCTCATTTTAACTCGGAATTTTGCATATAATATACCGTTTTCTACCTATTAAAATTATCTATCCGTTTCTAAGGTTATTTTTATCATAAAATGTCATTTAGGTCCTGAAACCGTAGGGTACAGATTCACCATGAAAATTCTAGTTTTCAAAACTTAAATTTGCAAACTTTTCTTTATCCAAAGACACTTGTACCAAAATATAGATATTATTATAGTTGGAAAAACCTTTAGAATATATGTATATTAACTCATACCATATGCATGAATTTAATGAAATTGTCTCAACAATGATTTTTTTTTTGTAAAACCAATGTTTTCTAGAAATTGGAAAAGCAAAACTTAAAAATTTCCACTTAGATTGTTGGAAAATTTTCTTGAATTATTTTAAGTGAGTATTTTTTCCTTTTAATTATGTTCCTTGGTCTTTCAAATTTCACAAAAAATGATTTATTTATCTTTCTAAGTTTCTTATAACTTAATTTATAGGGTTTGAGAGGATAGTTTTTAAATACAATTTGAGAGTAGTTAAAATTTATCCAACTTTACATTTTCTTAACTTTCCCTAAAGTTTATTTCATTTAAAAAAATGATTTTCTTGTTGTTTACTAATTTTATTCCCTAAGAACATTTTATTCTTATAAAGAAACATTCTTGGTGATTTTTCAAACTAGTCTATTCCTTGATATTCTAGAGTATTGGTGAAACTTTTTTAATGAAGTTTAGTAAAACTTTTGTCAATCAAGAATTTGAAATTTTAATTTTTAAAGAAGACCTTTTTTACTTTATTTTTTGTAAAGTGTATGTATGGTATATCTACTTTATGGATCATTTAAAAATTCCTATGTTCTTTGGTTACTAAAAACTTATGATGAACTCCTCTAGATTTTTGGAAAAGATTTGCTAATATAAATTCCTAAGTCTATATGGGAAAAATCATTTCTTACATGACAAAAGTTTACTTTGGAAAGAACTCTCATTTTCTCTTTTTATTTAAGAAAACCTTATGAGACAACATCAATATGCTGCATGCATGATTATGAATATGAAAATATAAGAAAAATATAATAAACAAGTTAATATATCAAGTATTGGAAACCTTAGTTTCATTAAGGTAACCCGGCCAAGTATTGGGAGCCTTATCTTCATCAAGGTAACCCAGGACTAAGAACAGACTAGTCCTAAAGAAAGAGAAAAAGAAAAAGAAAGAAAAAATAATAATAATAGCAAGTTAGAGATAGTTAGTGAGCATTAGGCTCTAAAAGTATATAGATATACATATACTTAATAATATAGAGTTAGATTAGAGCATAATAACAACAATAATGTCATTAATAATCAACATATATATAAGCATAATAACAACATAGAAAAATTGAAATTTTATGTACAAGAATAAAATATGAACATGTTATTGCTTTTACTACTCATATGAGTTTCAAAACAACACCATGATCATGCTAGTTATATGACATGAGTGAAAAAAATAGGAATGAGAGTTTTACCTGAAGTGTTTTGTTATGGGAAGAAGGTGGTGAATGTATGAGTATGTGGTTAATAGTATCTGGTGGATGGTTTGTGCATAGAGGGAATTTTTTTGTGAGTATTTGGTGAAAGAGAGTTTTGATAGAGGGAAATTTTGTGAAGAGAATTGTAGAGTGAATTTGAGAGAGTTTTGTTATGTGTAAAGATGGTATGAAAGAAGTGGAGAGAGATGGGGTATTTATAGCTGAATATGGAGGGAAATTAGATGTAATAAAATAAATTGAAAAAGAAATTAAATTAGCGGAGGAAGAGAGAGAGGGCGCTGGCCACTTGAGAGAGGAGAGAGAGAGTGAATTATTTTTGTTGTTTTGTAAAAATGTAATAAAAATGTGAAGTATGGTTGATGTGAAAGTGTATTGGAAATAAAAAAAAAAGTAGAAAAATAGGTATATAGGTAGTAAGAATAGGTTGTAAGGTAAAGAAAAAATAGATGAATAGTAATGAATAGTAGTATAGGACAATGAATAGTAAACAAGACTAATAATATACCGATAATAAAGAAAATACATGTATAAATACAATATCTGTTATTTTTAGTTATCGAAAAATTATGAAACTAATATTTTTGAAATCTTTATATTATTTCAGTCCTAACGATGTTATTAGAATATTTTTACTATTTCAAGCCTTGCGACATGCTTTTCGAGAGCTGATCCCACTTGGGTCCGAAGGACTCTCAAAATTCGCGAATCTGTTATTTTTACACTTTCATATATAATTACGAACTATTATCTTTAATTATTTCAACTTCATTATCTAGAGCTAAAGAATACGAGAATGCAAGATCTAAATTTTAGAGTTTGTTCTTGCCTTTTGTTAACCTTTAGGGTTTCCGGTTGACTTTTAATTCATGATTAAGCTTAAAATTAACCAAAATTTCAAGGGTTTATACGAACACCCTTAACATCAAAACAGATAATTTATAGATTCAAATCCTTTTAAGATTATCAAAGAACTGAAAATGGGAACAACTTACCTTGATTATTTTAATGACTTTTTGGTCCTTGAATGGGGTTCTAGTAAAAAGGAAATCTCAAGTTTAGGATCTTATGAAAATGATTTAGAAAAAGAAAATACATATGTTTCAGTTGAGGGTAATCTATAGCTATTTTATTAGGAGTGACTATTTTTCTCTCTTATTAAATTAACAAAAGACACTCCATTACCCCTTCATATAAACTATTCATCTTTATATTACAATACAGGTTCAATCACTCAAAACATAATAAGTATAAATGGTCTTTAAGCCCAAAACTTTATTAATAGATGATATCATATCAAAAGTTTAAAACTAGTAACTATATTAAGACAAAAGTCATTGTAGGTCCTATCTAGCCCATCACCACTATAAGGATTGTAGCCAAGATAATCATAATTATCATCATTAGTATAAGTACTCACATTAAAAACTAGAAATGGTAAGAAAGGGGTGAGCCATAAAGACTCAGTATAGGCAACCACAAACACATATGTATGTACAATCAGACACAAGTCTAGATTCTAATGCAACATTTAACAATTTCAAATAATTAAATCACAATGACAACAACAAAGTACTTATGGCTTCATTGGGAACAACTAGGAATGAGGGGGTACAATACCTCTTGTAGGAACGACGGGGCATTGACAGGGATAGTCAGAGCCTATGTCGAAAAAGAAAAAGAACAAAAAAAGGTGATCTCCTGTTAAGTTCTCCAACGAACCTACATTAGTAGACCTAATCCACCATAATTATTTATCTAAAGTCACCATACCCTTACATAAGTGATCTCTAATAACTTATTTACTTTACCAACCGTATGTCAATAGGAATTCCTCCTACAAATTGCATGCCTGAGCCTCTTAGGCTAAGCTTAATGTACCGTCTCATTAGAGTGGTGTGGACATGGCCATTGCACCTGTCAAAGGTTGCCATTCACTGACCTGCAATGACCACACATAAGCAATCATTCAATTGTTATTTGGTCAACTTTACATGATTGATCGGTTTCTTTTTAAACTACATGGACAAGAAATAGGCAAGTCACTACATACTTGGAACTTGATAGAGAAGATACTTATTCGTGGAAGAACCGATATCACGAGAACATAGAACTAGAGAAAAACAAAACTTTTATTGACTTTCTATTTTAATTCAATTAATCATGTTATTTTAGATTAACTAGTTAATTATCCTTTAATTACTTTATTAATTCTTGAACTGATTATTAGTTAAGTCCATTTGGTTAATTATTAACTTAGGATATACTTAGTTAAATTTTAATTCCAATTATTATAAGCTCAACTAATCATCAAGTTTTATTTCACAAATTGATTATAAAAGATTTAGTAGGAACCATTTTATATACTACATATTGGGCCAATTTAATTTTGAACCGGTATAAGCTCTTCCTTTTTATTTAATTTAATTTTGTCTAAGAGAGGTCAGTCTAGAGGGAGGAAAAACTAGACCAAAACCGGCTGCTTAAACCATGTTTGGCATCCGTTTAATTATGAACCATTCAGCTCACATGAACCATGCCATTTATTATTTTTACTTTATTATTTTTTACCTATTTATTCACTAAATTTAATTTATTATTAATTTTATTATATTCAATTGTAATTATTTTCAAATAATTCTAAAATTAAATGTCACAAGCAAGTTTTCACGATCTAAGTCCACTCAACAAGTTCAAACCAACTTTGATTTCAAATCTTTAATGCTAAATCTAAAATTTTTTGCTTTTGATTTTGGTTTCATGTTGATTTCATGCAAACCTATGAGTTAAGAATTATCAAGAATAATTAAAATCCAAAAATAGATTTAAAAAAAGACTTTTTATGTCGAATTTAGCTTGAATTAAAGATCTCCCTTGAATTTTTATGAAGAACACTGTTGAAAATTTGAAGATCTTCATTGACATTCCTAATTTTGAAAACTTTTTGGAAACTCAAACTCAAACACTAACCAATTCCAACTATTAAACCATAATGGATCAAATACTATTCCATATCACAAATACAAATTAAATTGTAATGAATATTAACATGAACATTCAAGAATTCATATTTTATCTTCCTAATCTTCATTTGCCCATCTTAAGAATATTTAAACTCTTAAAACACTTTAAAAATTTTGCAGGAACGTGAATTTAAGTCCAAAACAATCAAAACATGTCGAAACTAATCCATTCTTCACAATTCATTATCTAATAACACCGTCTCAATTCTATCACTTCAAACTACCAAATTAAACGATTCAAACACAATAAGCATCACTTAAACCCAAATTTCCAACAAGCTTCAAGTTCTTGAACACTCATATTCAACTTCAAAATTTTATGGAAAACAAGAAATTAAAATCCATTGATTGAACTAGTATATTTTGACCTATAATTAAACCAACAACATATTAGTCAAAACTTCATCTATAACTTAACACTAACCCAATTAACATTATAATACTTCATTATCAAAAATCAAACTTAAGAAAAGCCATTCTTATCATCATCATATTTGGTTACCACATGTACATACACAATTCATCATTCAACTTCACAACTTAAATTAAACTTCAATTATCAACTTAAATCATAATCAAATCATCAAGGAAAACACTTAAACATATCCTAATCATCTAGATGCCATTTATGCCACATGCAGCATAAAGAGACCCATTTGCAACTTCCAAATTTTCAATTACACATCTAAAATATCTTGCTACACCTATTTAACTCAAATTAGCACCATAGACCCAAATTAATATCTTAAAACTCAAAATTAACATACCAAGAGTATTCAAATCTTTCTCATATAATACTTATGACCAACTATACATCAATTCAACATTAAAATCAATATTTCGAACATATAATATCAAATCAACATTTAAAAATTCCAAATGACCAAATAATCTTAAGAATTCAACTACAATACCCACTCATCCTACTCTTATGCATGATGTCATCTATAATACACATTAAAAATTTAAAACTTCAATTAAACATGTGTAATTCAAAGACTAAACAACTTGCCTCAATTAAAATTTTGGATTACACTCTTTGACTTCTAGAACCCAATTAAACTTCTAAAATCACCTTATATCTCTAAGAACACCTTGAAAATCATAAAAACCTCATATCAACAAATGATCGGAGAAGTTTCTACAACATATCCAAAATTGAGCTTCAATGAACTTAGTTCATTAATATACTTTATTGAATTTTTCTTTGGATTCAATAAATTTTTTAATCCGTTCTTAATTCTTCAAGTATTTTTAATTCCTTACAAGATAAACACAATTCATTAACTCCTTTAATTGAATCCATCAATTGAATTTCAATTTATAGAAATTGAATTTAATTCAATTTACTCTCAATTGTTAATTTGATCTTGTGTAATACCACCTCCAATACCAAGATCTCCCTCAACTTGATATGAGAAATCAAAATTTGATGTTGAACTCTGTAGATTCTTCCAAGGCTCGACGGCAAAAGAGAGTGAGAGGGAGAGTCAAATTTTTTATTTGTGTAGAAATGACTAACTCTTGAAATTTCATCTTAAATATCTTCCAAATTCCTTCTATAAACGTGTATTATACATAGGTACTAAAGTGCCCATTATTATTCTGTAATCTTAAGAGTAATTTGATAAAACAAACACTCTTTGGATATTAGAAAAAAAAGCCTTTTATTTATTTAATATTACATTATCCTTGATTATTTATTATTTATTATGAACTTTTTCTAATTTATTCCATTCCATTTGACTTTGGATTTAGGTAATCACTTTGCACTTATAAGCATTTAAGCAAAATCTCTTTTATTAATTAACTTGCACAAGAATTTTCTTTTATTTTACCAAAATATCCACACTAATACAATACCTATAAAGGAAAATCAGTAAATTACTCCCATTATTTTATTCTTGTAACTTCTTTACTTTCATTATGTATTTTCCTTTTGACTTAGGATTTTTCAACTACACTGATGAATTTTTCCTTTTCCACTTTCGACTTCAACCTATTACCATAGTCATGACCTTATAAGGGAGCTTTTATCTTAATAACCCATAATTGGTAGTTTTTACTAATGAAAATCAAGGATAAAAGGGTTTACAAATAGATGGAAGCCATAATTTTTTTTTTCTCACTCAATCAGTTCTCTTAACATTATTAAGGCTTTAATATCATTTGTTAAAGAGGGAATTTCCAATAACAAATTAAAGAAAAAAAATCTTCAATTGAAGAAGTAAATAATCACTATTATTATTGAGTTGCGAAACACACTTAATAAAGATAACTATTTATAAGCATATAATGAATGTAAATCTAAAATAACAACTAAAATTATGCAATGAATTTAATCTACTGAAAATATTGATAAATTTATTCAACCTAGAAAATATTTGTTTTTACTATAAGACCAATAAATAAATCTAAAAATCTCTAACAAATTTTGAGTGATATATCCAACAAGATTTTGTAGTTAAGAATTTCAAGGATTGGAATATTTGTCAAATTTCATTATTATAGCATGTGCCCATAACGATACTAACTAGATATGTTTAAAGTAGTATGTGGGTTAATGTACCTACTCACTTAGATCTTACACCTTTTCCTTTTTCAAATTAGGTGAATCCCAACAAGAAGTGAAGGCAGAATTTACCAAGAAGATACATGAAAAGGTGAACCAAACTATTGAAAAAGGAAACAATAAATCTTGTATCAAGATATTTAATTTGGAAACATTTAATAAAGGGAAGTCCTGCATAAGCATAAGTCAAAATTAATACCTGTAAGCCCCATAAAATTTCAGTAAATAATTTCAAGATAAACTTCGAAAATAAACCCTAAAAATCACTCCAAATTAAAACCGAATTTCAACTGGTCTTAAATCACGAATGAATTCGAAAAATTCCCGAGTCTTGGGAAAAATAAGAATCCCCAAAAATAAAATAAGAACTCAATGGTCTTCAAATTCAAAACCACTACGTACGAAAAATTCTATATTGAACTCCGACTTATAAAAACGGGTAATATAAAGCCCAAAAACAAATTATTAAAAAGTAAATAACGATTAACTTTCGAAAATGAAACCCAATTCAAAAATTCCGAAAACGTTAAAAGATAATAAATACTTACAAAAATAAAATTTAAAATAAACTTCTCAAATTAAATATGTTGTATGAACATAAATATCAGTTTCCAAATTAGCAAAGGTCTAAACCAAAAATCACCCGGAAACCCTAACCGGAATACAATAGTGTAAGTCCGGCAATCTAGTGCCCCTAACCCTAGAGGCCGAGATGTAGTTTAAATATATAGAATAGCTCATAGTAATATGAGTTTGTTTAAAAATATCAGATTGGTAAATTTTTGACCTATTTCGAACCCGTTCGGATACAGACTTCGAAAAGCGTATCCCGGGGCTCGAGCTTTAAAAAACCCCAATAGTACCGTTAGACTCGTAATTTCATAAGAATTCTAAATATATCAGTTATGAAAATTTTCGGGTTATAAAAGTTACAGTTATAACCTTTTTATCGTATTTCCATTATTACCGGTAATTGAATAGTCTTTTGTACTATTCATTTTATTTCATTACAAAATTTTATTATTCTTATAAAGCCTTATATTTTTAGATAAATATTTTATATGTTATAGAAAATTTTGTTTTTCTAAAAATTAATTCGTTTCGGGTCTTTACGAGATCATATTCTGTTTAAGACCCGATACTAAAAAAATAAAATAAATTAATTTAATAATTGAAAAATATTTTAAAATATTGTTATTCCCATAAAATATTTTTTTAGAATTTTTCGGGTTATAAAAATATTATTTATAGCCCATATTCGCGTATTTTGACCGTACCGGTAACGTATTTGTTAAAATACTAAAATAATTCAAATAATTATTTAATTTTTATTATGAAAATTCTGCTACAATTATTTGGAATAAATTTTCCAATTTTATTTTATTTTAATTTATTTTATTAATAAAGTACTTTTACAACTCATACCTTTAAGTACACATTACACATATCACTTCATTTTCACTTCAATCTTTCTACACATTATCCACAATTGATGGCAGATTTTTGACTCATTTATGGCTGCCATTGTCATTTATTTATTCATATTTTGACTAAATTAATTATTTTATACTCCTTCTTAAGAAAGTTACATTATACATTAATTATACAATTCAAATTTGAGTCAAGTTTCAACAAATTCACTCTCTCTCCTCCTCAACATTCACGTGTAGCATGGGGCTTCATTGGCTGCCCTTGTTTTATTTTTTTTCTCTCATTTATTCAATTAAAACACACGTTTTCTCTCTCTCCTTCATTTACTCACTTTCCCTCTTTCATTCTTTAGCTTTTCTCTCTCATTTTCCTCTCTTTTCTTCTTCATATTGTTGTTGTTTCCTCAAGAACACATGCTGCCCTTAACTCTTCCATTAGCTTCCACCCACATTTCTTGAAGATTTTTAAGCAAATCTTCATCTCAAAGCCTCCATAGGTGATATAGGTAAAGTGTAATGAAGGTTTCATGCATCAAATGACTTTCCATAAGCTTAAAAGCTTAGGATGATGATGCCAAAAATGAAACTTTCTTTTTCTCCACTTTTATTATCTTGTATTACAATTATTTTCTTGTTTAGAGTTGATATATATGGTAGATCTAACTTTTTATAGCTTTGATTTCTGTTTATGCCATAGATCTTGCTATATGAGTTATTATTTTTGTTATTACCTATGATTTATGCATATATTCTTCATTCACATGTGTTCATGCATTTAAAACTAGTTTAGAAAACTAGATCTAGAGTTTTGAGTTCATAAAATGCATTAGACTTTATTTTATGTTCATGGATGACTTGTGATAGCATAATGATGGTAGGAAGTAGTAGGAAACTCAAGATCTATTTTATTTTCAACAAAAGCAACTTTTGAAAATTCGGATGAAAATGGAACCATATTTAGAAAAGTGGTTTTTCAACTTCAAAATGTATATTTTTCATTTACAATGAAGGGCTTAGGGTATAGATACCATAAATGAAATATTTTGATAAGTAAAGTTTAGATCCATGATGTTTATAGCTTATTACCATGCATTTGTTTTATGTTTATGATCATATTAAGTATAGATCTTAGTTATGAACTCCAACAAAATTGTGAAATTCGTATTTTGGCAAGACCCCATTTAAAAAACACTTTCAAGTGTCAAAATGTAATTTTTATTTAAGAAAATGAAGGCTTAATATATGTATATCATCAAGACTTCTTTTTCAAGAATCAAAAGTGATTTCAAAAGTTATTTTCAAAATAAAAATTCTATTTTCGGATTTTGGCCAAGGCCTATTTTAAAAACATGTTTTCCAACTCAAAAATGAAGTTTTTATTTAAGAAATGAAAGGCTCTTAGGATAGGATATGTAAGGAATGGATTTTCATAAGTTTAGATAGGTTTTATCAAAAGATATGTCCAAAAGTGAATTTTGTAAATTCGGATCCCAACCAAGACCAATTTTTAAAACCCATTTATCAACATCAAAACTCATGTTTTATGTGAAAAATGAAGTATATAGGTAATAGGTATCATTAAGTAGTATTTTTATAAGTTGAAATGAATTTTGATGAGATTAACGTATAAAACAAGAAATAGAATCAAGATGAGAAATTTTGAGTTAGTAACCAATTTGTGAAATTCGTAATTTTGAGTGAAGGCCATAAGAACACCTATTATCCAAGTTCAAAATGAAAGTTTTGTGTATTAAATGAAGTCCTTAAGTAATAGGTATCATAAGGTCTTAAATTTTAATGCATTAAACAAGTTTTCCCAAATGAATCATTCAAAAAAGTGGATTTTCTAAAATTCGGATTTTTGAGTAAATCATATTGGAAAACATATTTACAAAGTGTAAAATGGGAATTTTTATGTAGAAATGAAGGTCATAAGTAGTATATATAATGAAGACTCAATTTTAACAAAAATAATTATATTTTCTTAAGTAACAAATCCAAAACAAATAGAAATGATAAAAGTTAGAAAACTAGATTTTTCATAAGTAAGTTGTCATTATGGTCTTGCAAAATAAAAAGTTATAAAATTTCCTTCTAGTAAAATCATCAAGATCATGCATGCAATAGGCTCATCTCATGTCATTCATGTTAGGAAATCACCCATGTTGCATGTATAGTTAAGTTATATAGTAGGAACATTTCAAATATTTACAAAACTATTTTTCGGAAATTGAAATTGTTGCTGCTCTAATCTGATCCAACCTTTTCGAAGCTTCAATTTTTCAAAACTAAAAAAATAATATTATAGTTAGATAGATCTTTCGAAGTAGATAGAAATCGATATATAATTTGCGAGATTCCGAGTTAAAATGACCAAGTTATGGCCGTTTTAAGTTGGAATTCCCGCTTAGGACGAGAATTACGAATTTGATAGTTCGTATGAAATTGTTTGGATTAGTTTGAGTTGAAATACTTATTAAAGTATTTCTTCCTTTTTAGGAGATCCCGAAATCGACGATTCCCTACCATCGGATTACTATTACTAGAAGACCGTGATCCAATGGCCGAGTGAGTTTTCTCCTTGTTTTGTTATCTTGATTATGATTGTAGTTAGTTGCATTAGAATTATAGGAACAAGATAAAAGTCGATATGAATTGGGATGGGATATATGACGAGATTGTGATGAATGTATGCCAAAGAATACTAAAGCATATCGAAACCACGATTTGATTGGATAACTGCACCATTCATATTATTCCTGTTATATGATATTGGTTGGTCACTCTAAAGAATGTATAAATATTTTTGTCCTAAACAAAAACTTAAATTGGTCATGCATCACATCGGACATATTGCATTTGGTAGCATGCTACTCCACGCAGGTCGATCAGTATGGTCCGTTGTTGCCTCGTTTGGATAACGAACCCGGTGTCAGAGCTCATTCAGGGTACTAAGGCGCATATGGATGCATTATTGGATGAGCCTAGCCGAGTCGAGTGCTAAGAGCCGAGGGCTTGGGGACTAGATGCGGTCGTGTAGACTCAATACCATTCCTAACCCAAGATACGGAGGGCGTAAATCCGTTCTATGTGTGGGTTCTGGATACCTACGCATAATTGCTTGCTCACGTGTTTGTTCATGCATAGCATATGAATGATTATAACTTGTTTGTTATGGTACGGAATTAAGGGAATTCTCACTAAACTAGTGTAGCTTATACCCCAATAGTTGTTAAATGAACAGGTTATCTCAAGAATGCAAGGTGGGGACCGAATTGGTTGAAGTCGAGAATGAATTCGGGATTCCGGCAAGAAATGAGAATGTTGAAGTCATCAGCTATTTTTATGATTTGTCTTGTAATAGTTTATGTGGGGAAGTCTACGGATGAATGTAATTGGAGTTGAATGATTTTTGTTTTGAAGTGTAGTGATTTGTATCTGAAGTATAGTAAATTTGTATTTCCTTTACATTGTTACTCAAGCTATATCAACGTAAAATGTATTACTCCGATGAGTCTCCTCCATGTGTTAGACGCCTTGTACATAGTATGGAAGCCTTCGCGTGACTGAGGTGGTCATTCTTAGGCTTTAATATTGTGTACGGCGGACTGCCACGTTTAGGGTACCCTTCGGGGCGTGACAATACCTAAGTTAAAACACCTTTTTGAATTGTGGAGAAACTGAATGAAAATGTATAAGAGGTAAATTTAATTAGAGAATTTAATGATTCAACAACCTTCAATGTTCACAACTTGTCACCTACTTCAAAGATGAAGAAGAAGACTTACATTTTGGGAATTTAGAACAAAATGAGGGAATGATGTGAATTAAGTTTCATTGCATCAAGCTCAGCTACAAGAACATGATCTAGGACTTTCAGACAAACCTCAATAGCATATGGAGGATAAGATGAAGATTGTGAGAAAATAAGTGTTAAGGGAGTAATTGGAAATGCTATGGTTAGGTTCCAAGTAAGAAGAAGAGTTTAACCTTGAAGAAGCATCAAGAGTGGAGTTAAAGTGCCAAGAGAGAAATCTTAGAGCAACTTTGTAGGAGATTGTCTTTTTTCTTTTTTTTCCCCCCCCCCACTTGTAGGTCATTTTTGAAAGCAAATACTTTCCCATTAGAACGAAGTCAAATAGAAGGCTTTCTGGTTAGTGGAAGCCTCACTTTACTTGAATAGCTCAAATGTCATCTAAATGTAGACAGATAGTACCTATCCAAGATTGTGAGAGCCTCACTTTATTCAAATATAGGGTGGGCCATTTGAACGAAGTGGCCCTAGAGTGAAAGTGACATATTATGTATCACTTTGTTTGAATTGATTAACAACCCATTTGGATGAATTCTACAAAATTGTAGTAATTTTAAATTTTCATTCGAGAGAGATGTTGTGTAAGCCTCAGAAAATTTCAATAAATAATTTCAAGATGAACTTCGAAAATAAACCCAAAAAATCACTCCAAATTAAAAACACGAGCAAATCCAGAAATTTTCAAAGCTTGAGAAAAATAAGAATCCTTAAAAATAAAATAAGAACTCAACATACTTCAATTCCAAAACCACTACGTATGACAAAATCTATACGTAACCCCGACTTATAAAAATGGGTAATATAGAAGCCCAAAATCAAATTATTAAAAAGTAAATAACGATTAACTTTCGGAAATGAAACCCAATTCAAGAATTTCGAAAACGTTAAAAGATATTAAATACTTTTAAAAATAAAATGTAAAATAAATGTCTCAAATTAAATATGTTGTATAAATATAAAATATCAGTTTCCAAAGTGGCAAAGACCTAAGCCGGAAAAATCATCCAGAAACCCTAAGCGAAATACAATAGCTTAAGTCCGACAATCTAGCGCCCCTAGCCTAGAGGCCAAGATGTAGTTTAAATATGTAGAATAGCTCATAGTAATATGAGTTTGTTTAAAAATATCAGATTGGTAAATTTTTGACCTATTTCGAACCCGTTCGGATACAGACTTCGAAAAGCGTGTCATGGGGCTCGAGACATAAAAAAATATACCAATAGTATCATTAGATTCATAATTTCATAAGATTTCCAAATATATCAGTTATATAATTTTTCGGGTTATAAAAGTTACAGTTATAACATTTTATCGTATTTTCATTATTACCAGTAATTGATTAGTCTTTTGCACTATTCATTTTTATTTCATTATAAAATTTTATTATTCTTATAAAGTCCTATATTTTTAGATAAATATTTTATATGTTATAGAAAATTTTGTTTTTCTAAAATTTAGTTCGTTTCGGGTCTTTATGGGATCAGATTCTGTTTAAGACTCGATACTAAAAATAAAATAAATTAATTTAATAATTGAAAAATATTTTTAAAATATTTTTATTTTCATAAAATAATTTTTTTAGAATTTTTCGGGTTATAAAAATATCATTTATAGCCCATATTCGCGTATTTTGATCATACCGGTAACATATTTGTTAAATTACTAAAATAATTCAAATAATTATTTAATTTTAAATATGAAAAACTGCTACAAATATTTGGAATAAATTTTCTAATTTTATTTTATTTTAATTTATTTTATCAATAAAGTACTTTTACAACCCATACCTTCAAGTACACCTTACACATATAACTTCCTTTTCACTTCAATCTTTCTACACATTATCCCACAATTGATGGCAGATTTTTGACTCTTTCATGGCTGCCATTGTCCTTTATTTACTCCTATTTTGACTAAAATTAATTATATTTCAATCCTTCTTCAAAAAGTTACACATACCATTAATTACATTACAATTTCAAGTCAAAATTCAACAAAATTACCTCTCTCCCTCTCTCCTCAAAGTCACGCCAGCAACCCCCCACCATAACCACCCACCCACTCCCCCACTTTCTGCCATGTTTTATTTTTTTCTCTCTTCAATTAATTAAAACACATTTAATACACTCATTTTCTCTCTCTCCTTCATTTACTCCTTCTTTCCTTTTTCATTCCTTAGCTTTTCCTCTCTCTTTTTCCTCTCTTTTCCTCTCCATTTTTGCTCTTGTTCTTAGAAGAACCAAGCTGCCCCCATTCCATTCTTAAGCCTCCACACATATTTCTTGAAGATTTTTAAGTAAATCTTCCTCTCAAAGCTTCCATAGGTGATATAGGTAAAGTATAATGAAAGTTTCATGCATCAAATAACCTTCCATAAGCTTAAAAGCTTAGGATGATGATGCCAAAAATGAAACACTCCTTTTCTCCACTTTTATTATCTTGTATTTCAATTATTTTCTTGTTTAAAGTTGATATATTTTGTAGATCTAAATTTTTGTAGCTTTGATTTTGTTTATGCCATAGATCTTGTTATTTAAGTTGTTATATTTGTTATTTCTTATGATTTATGCAAAGATCTATCATCCACATATTCATCTTAGTGATTCATCCATTTAAAACTAGTTTAAAAGACTAGATCTAGTGTTTTGAGTTCATAAATACATTAGACCTTTGTTTATGTTCATGAACAACTTGCTATAATATGATGATGGTAGGAAAGTTATAGGAAACTCAAGATCTATTTTATTTTCAAGCAAAATGATTTTTGAAAATTCGGATGAAAATGGGACCATATTTAGAAAAGTGATTTTTCAACTTCAAAATGTGTATTTTTCATTTAAAATGAAGGGCTTAGGGTATAGACAACATAAATGAATGATTTTGAAAAGTCAAGTTTAGATCTATGAGTTTATAGTTCATTACCATGGGTTTCTTTTAGATGTATGTTCATATTATGTGTAGATCTTAGATTTGAACTTGAACAAAATTTGTGAAATTCGCATTTTGGCAAGACCCCCATTTAAAAACCATTTTCCAAGTATCAAAGTGTAATTTTTATTTAAGAAATGAAAGGCTCTTAGGATAGGATATGTAAGGAATAGATTTTCATAAGTTTAGATAGATTTTATCAAAAGATATGTCCAAAAATGAATTTTGTAAATTCGGATCCTAATCAAAACCAATTTTTAAAACCCATTTATCAACTCTAAAACTCATGTTTTATGTGAAAAATGAAGTATATAGGTAATAGATATCATTAAGCAATGATTTCTACAAGTTAAAATGAGTTTAGGCATGAGTAATGTGTAAAACAAGTAATGGAATTAAAATGGAAAAATTTGAGTTAGTGATCAAATTGTCAAATTCGTAATTTAAGATGATGCATATGTAATCACTTAGTATTTGAGCTCAAATTGCAAGTTTTATGTGTTAAATGAAGACCTTAGATAATAGATGTAGTAAAGTCTTAAATTTTAATGCATTAAACAAGTTTTTCCCAAATGAATCATTCAAAAAGTGGATTTTCTAAAATTCGGATTTTTGAGTAAATCATATTAGAAAACATATTTGCAAAGTGTAAAATGCAAATTTTTGTGTAAGAATGAGTTCCTTAATGGTTATGTATGATTGAGCCTTAATTTTCTAAATATCAAATGATTTTTACTTGAAGGTATCTGAAATGACCTAGATTTATATTTTAATCAAATCTCATGTGTTTATTAATTTATTCTAAGAAGTTGAATTGAATGAGTTTGGTTATGTGTGAGTAGCCTAAGATATATGATTTTGTATGCGTATATGTTGATATTAATATTTTGTTTTATGTGCATTAATGTGTGAGTAATGAAATTATTAATGTTGTCTTGTGCACATTAAGATGTTAAATTAGGTTGGATTATTAAATCAACTCCAATTTTGTTAAAGATTAATTGATAGAGTTCTTGGTAATTAAGTAGCATTTATGCCCTAAATGTAAGCTAAATGGAGTCCAAATTAAAGTAAAATGCAACCTAAAGTTAATATATGCATTAAGGGGTAAATTTGGAAGTGTAAAAGTCAAAATTAAGTTAATTTGATTACTTTTTGAGGCAGCTCAAAATTTTATCCGAATTTTCCTTTTTCTTTCTCCTTTTTCTCTTCTTCTTCTTCCTCCATTTCCATCTTCATTTCCAAGCTCAAGTTAGGGTTATATCAAGTTGAAAATCAAAGTTATTCTCAAGACAAGATATATATATGTATGTATTTGAATTGGTTTAGTTTAGGTTCTTGTGATTATTGTTTTGTTTCCCTTTCTTGAAATAGATGTATTGATAGTTGGATGAATTGAGTTTAATATTGATCAAATTGTTGTTCATGCATGGAATGAGTTATGTATGTGTTATATGAGTGTGTGAGAGTATGCATGTATTGTTGTATTGATATGAAGTGTCTTGATGTAACAAAGATAGTTTAAGTAGTTAGAGTGGGGATTGATGAAAGTGGAATTTGAAGTGTTTAGTGATGTTGAATTCATGCCTTGGGTTGCTAGAATTGAGTAGTGTATGTTGGAGTGAGTATATGAAGTGGAAGTGTAGTTGAGGAAAGTTTTAAAGTGGATTAGGATGTAAGTTTGCAAAGTTGAAAAACAGGGGATTGGAATTTTCGTTTAACCTTGTTTTTAAAACGTACGCCGGCATCTGGGGATTCTACGCCGCCGGCGTAGAGGCGGTGTAGAAAGCCCACAGAATGGTTTTTCCTAATGCCGTTTGCAACGCCGCCGGCTTTAATGTTAAGAAATTGCCCGCGTCTGTTCTTCAGAACCTACGCCGGCAATTTGAGTCTCTACGCCGCCGGCGTAGAGGCGGTGTTGAAAGTTCACAGAACCAAATTTCTTAAAGTCGACTGAACGCCGCCGGCTTTCGCTAGGAAGTCAGCCGGCGTTCTTTCTTCTAACTTGTACGCTGGCTTCTGGAATCAACGCCGCCGGCGTAGGATGCAAAGGCTGATGGCGTACACCTTTGAACGCTGCCAGCGTTGGCAGTGTATATTTTCAGAATATTGAACACCGGCTCAACGCCGCCGGCGTTGAGTGCCGGCATATCCCCTGTGTTTTTGAATTTTGAGAGCTTTTTCTAAAAAGTTTCCAAAGTTGTTATTTGAGTATTTGAGTGTTTGGTAAGCAATTTGGGATATAATAGGACGTTTAAATGCCTATTTGTGAATATATATTCAATTATTTGAATTTCCTTGATTAATTGTTATATGGATTTAATATGTATATAATTGTGTTAATGAAATCCATATTTGTTAATTCATTGATTATTGTGATATTTCCATTACAGTTAAGGATTCTTCGGTTAGTTAATCACCGAGAGATCCTAGTTCTATACTAACGGGTTCAGGTACGCAATAACTTGTCTGATGCTTGCTAGGACCAAACATTCCTAATTTGACCTAAATTGATTCGATTTAACATTTGGATGAATTGGATGTCTATTACGCTGTTTAATCTGGTCCGAGGAGCAGCAAACCTGTCATGATGCAATGACATGTTAGCTAGGCGCTTAACCAAGTCATGATGCAATGACTTTACCATGATGCAATGGTACGCTATGATGCAATAGCGATTCTTTTGGTTAAGTGGGTAGCCGATAGGGGAGAATTGTATCTGTGTAACGTTTGCTTAAACTTAGGGGGAAATACCATGATTTAGTTCAAGGTTTATGGGAACTTGTGAACTAGGCTCATGTTATGGACTGAGTTTAAGTAGAGTCGGGCAACGGCTTTTAAACCCAGATGAAGCTATTATCTTCATGAAATAGATATAGAAGATATAAGTATTCGGACTGCTTATATCAACCCCCTGAGCAGCTGCTGTTACTCAGGATCCCTAGATTCCCGAAGTGTGACCGGGGTTTGAATACCCTCATGTTGATTTGTGAATCAAAATGTAATAAAGATAACCACTTGTTCTATGGTGCATTTCCATCAATTGGATGACTTGTTTTGCATTGGTTATTGTGTACTGGCCTCTGGCTCACTTTTGCTGCTTTGCAGGTTTTGGAGACGAATATTACGATGACTTGGGCTATGGGTCCGATTTTGAAAGATTTCTGGACGAGTGGGATGAATAGGATCCGATAACCCGGGACTTATAGAAGACTTTTTGCTAAGGACCAGCTTTGTATAGAAGGCTTGTTAGTTAAGCCAAGTTCTTTTGTAATGACCTTAAGATCCATTAGGATTCTCATGTTTGAGAAATCATGTAATTTGTTTTGTTGTGTCATGTATTGACACAAAGCAATGGTTATTTGATGTAAATATATGTATAGATTGCTTTTGTTAGCAATCTTGTTTTATTTAAAAAGTTCTTTACAAAGTTTAGTGATTTGATCAAACAATTTACATAAACTGTTAGTTTTAGGACAACCTTACATATAATGTGAAATCGTTATATGTGGTTGGGGATTCGGTACTCTAAGTCTCGGGATTTAGAGGATCGGGTCTTTACAGTATCACTCAAAAACCAATTTTTGTAAAATTTGGATTTTGGAATCAACCCCACTTGAAAACATGTTTACAAAGTGTAAAATGTAATTTTTTATGTAGAAATAAATGTCATAAGTAATATATATGATGAAGACTCAATTTTAACAAAAATAATTATATTATCTTAAGTAATAAATCCAAACAAATGGAAATGCTCAAAGTTAGAAAACTAAACTTTTCATAAATAGTTGTTATTATGGTCTTGCAAAATAAAAAGTTATAAAGTTTCCTTGTTGCAAAAATCATTAAGATCATGCATGCATTAAGCTCATCTCATGTCATTCATGTTAGGAAATCATTCATATTGCATGTATAATTGAATTGACAAGTAGAAACATTTCAAGCATTTACAAAACTATTTTTCGGAAATTGAAATTGTTGCTGTCCTAATCTGATCAAGGTTTTCAAAACTTGAAAATAATATTAGAATTAGATAGATCTTTCGAAGTAGATAGAAATCGATATATAATTTGCAAGATTCTGAGTTAAAATGACCAAGTTATGGTCGTTTTAAGTTGGAATTCCCGCTTAGGATGCGAATTGCGAATTTGATAGTTTGAATGAGATAGTTTGGATTAGTTAAGTGATGAAATACTTATTAGAATATTTCTCTTTTTAGGAGATCCCGAGATCGATGATTTCCTGCCACCGAATTATTATTACTAGAAGATCGGTGATCCAATGGCCGAGTGAGTCTTCTCCTTATTTTGTTACCTTGTTTGTGCTTGTAGTTAGTCGCATTAGAATTATAGGAACAAGATAAAAATCGATATGAATGGGGATGGGATATATATTGAGACTGTGATGAATGTATGCCAAAGAATACCAAAGCATATCGAAACCACGATTTGATTGGATAACAGCACCATTCATATTATTTCTATTATGTGTATGATATTGGCTGGTCACTCTAAAGAATGTATAAATATTTTGACCTAAGCAAAAAGTAAATTGATTATGCATCGCATCGAACATATTGCATTTGATAGCGTGCTACTCCTATGCAGGTAGATCGGTATGGTCCGAGGACTCGTTTGGATAATGAGACCCGGGATCAGAGCTCATTCATAGGAAACTAAGGCGCATCGGGGATGCATTCCATGTGTGAGCCTAGCCGAGGCGAGTGCTATGAGCCGAGGGCTTGGGGACTAGCAGCAGTCGTGTAGACTTTAATACCAACTCTAACCTAAGATACGGAGGGCATAAATCCGTTCTGTGTGTGGGTTCCGGATACCCATACATAATTGCTTGCTCACATGTTTGTTCGTGCATAGCATATGATTGATTAATAACTTGTTTGTTATGGTACGGAATTCTCACTAAGCTAGTGTAGCTTATAGCCCCATAGTTGTTTAAATGAGCAGGTTATTCCAGGAATGCTAAGTGGGGACCGAGATGGATGAAGCCGAGAATGACTTCGGGATTCCGGTAAGATATAAGAATGCTTGAAGTTTTTGGTTAAGTTTTATGATTTGTCTTGTAATAGTTTATGTAGGGAAGTCTGTGGATGAATGTAATTGAAGTCGAATGATTTGTATTTTGAAGTATAGTGGATTTTATTTCCTTTACATTGTTACTCAATTATATCAACATAAAATATATCATTCCGATGTCTCCTTTATGTGTTAGATGCCTTGTACATAGTATGGAAGCCTTTGCGTGACTGAGGTGGTCATTCTTAGGCTTTAATATTGTGTACGGCGGACTGCCACGTTTAGGATACCCTTCGGGGCGTGACAAGGTATCCTAAACATGGCAATCTGCCACGTAAAATATTAAGACTTAAGAATGACTACCTTAGTCATGCGAAAGTTTCGATATTATATGAGGAGACTACTAACACGACAATAGGAGACACCAGTGGGATATGCAGTTTAAGCAGTAATATAAAACATACAAGAACTAATAAACATGTATCCATCAGATTAATCATAATAGGGTCTTTACATAAACTTAGGGGCATTCTCCCGATAAATTTCCTAAGGATCCACAGTACAACTTATGTCTTATATACATAAATTTCTATAGTCAACAGATTTTAAGGGAATTTCTATCTAAAGCCTTCAATCAAATTTCCCCAAAAAGCTTCCCAAAAGCACGGTCTTACCCAAATATCAAGTGACCTTGGATAATGCAAAAGATGTTCCTGTAAAAACAAACATCTATAGGGGTGTAAGCTTTGCTAGCTTAGTAAGAATATTCCTTAGGTAATCATACTCGAATCAAACGTCAAATAAGTTATGATTAAACAAACATATGATTATGCATCAAACACATGAGCAAACAAGACATATGGTTTTCCAAGCATCATATGTTGAATGAATTTATGCCTTTCATTCAGAGTTAGGTATACCAACCAATCACAATCAAAACTTTTGTGAAAGGATTTTATAATTCTTGCTGGTTATTACTCGCCATAAAAAACATGTAGGTCATGCCGGTGATAAAGTCATATTTTATACAAATTTCATTGGGCAATTGATGAATAATTGTTGTTAATCTTTATGAAAATTGTAAGAATTGGTACATGCAAATGTTTAATTTGATTTTTCAGTTCTAAACGGAACATGGGAATCAAAGTTATAAGTTTGAGGCAATTTGGAGAAGAAATTCTACACTGCCGGCATCGTGTCGGCCTTGCTAACTAAACGAATGCCAAATATTAAGGCTGGCATCAACAGAGGTAGCCTTGAAGAAGAATTTCATTGGCCTTCAAGATTTTCATCCAATGCCGACAAATTTGATATCTAGGCTACCGGTATTAGGAGGGCCTTGAACATCCACAAAACCTAAAATTTAAACACTAGCATGAACTCCAGCAATGTAGGAAGAAGAGATCAGATGGCTTTGGCAATTTCATTTAACGTCAGCAAAAGAAGAATCAACGTTGCTGGCGTTAAGATGGTGCTGAATGTCTACAGAAAGCAAATTATTAAAGTCGTCTTCAATGTTGCATATGTAGCCTTGTTTAGAAACCCTATGCTGCCATGAATGCCACCGGCGTAGAAGTTGAAAAGGCTGGCGTATGTTCTGTAATTACAAAAATGAACTAAAGTGATTCAAATTCCACACACCCTTGTTTATAAAAGAAGGAAGGTTCCTTTGTTCTTGTATGAGGAGAAATACATAGAATACAATAGAGGTTCAATTTTAGAATAGATCCATTGTGAGAGAGTTGTTCTAGGATTAAAGTTAGTGATTAAGAAGCCTTATACAAGCTTTGGAAGGATTGATTTTGCACTTGAAGTTTTTGTTATTTGAATTGGTGATATCTCATCTTATTTTTATATGCAATTCATTTATTTAATCTTATTGTTTATCATAAATTGATTTGCAAAATCTGATTTGAATTGTGAATCTATATCAATGAGTTGCTAAATTTTCTCGTGGGAATTGATGAAGCCCCTAAGCATGTTAATATGATAATTGAGGTAGTGTTATGTGGAAGTTAGAATTGTGGAATATTCATATTGAATTCCTGTTATGAATCTTGTTTCTTAATGAAATTAAGGTTTATAAGAATCAAAATAACTTGGAAGGGAAATTAGGGTTCACAAGGAATTCATGAATCTAAGTTAAATTACAATTATGGAAGCAGTGTGATTTGATTTGATTTAGAAATTATCTTAGGGATTCATGCAATGTTTTAGGTTAATTTCTCACTAAGGGACTAGGGAAATTTGATTTAGGGCATTAGTCAATTATAGAATTGGAAGATTCATAATTGTAAATTTGATTCCACTAACAATTTATTTAGTGGATCTATTAAGTTATTGTATAGTTGAAAATATATTAAAACTTAAATTGGGTTTTAGATCTTTGATAATTTCATATGAATATCCATAAGTTTAGTTGTCAATATGATATGATTTCAGTTTGATTAGTAATATTAAGGTATATTCTGTTTTCCCGCACTCAATCATCATATATTTTTTAAAAACACTCTCTTGCTCTCATTAATAGTGATAGTTTAGTTAAAATTAGTGAATTAGTTTGTTAGTCAATCGATTGCCTAAATATTAGTGGAAACTGATAATTGTTTAGTAGTTAATTGATCCTCATGGGAACGATACTTTATTCATTTATGTATTGCTTGATTCGATCCAGCATACTTGCTGATAGTATTCGCACTTATTTTTATCTATTCAATTTTAGCGGATCGGCTACTACTCGCCAATTTGTTGATCATCTTGGCTACTACTCACCATATGCAAATACTACCGGTTATGCTGACCACCATTATTATGCACTTATCTCACCAAATGTATAAGAGCGAATGCAATGAGACTAACTACGTGAAGTACATGAATTAATTTCATTAAGCTTTTGGCATATGATTATAATGTCTTAAGGGTGATCATACAATTTCAGACACTTGAACATGCTAATAAAGCACCCATTTGATTATAGGCAATCCAAGACTCAATATGCTTAGTATGATTTCACTAAAAATCACAATTCACATGAACTTCCCATTTTTATTTATCACGCCCCGAGGGGTACCCTAAACGTGGCAGTCCATCATACACAATACTAAAGCCTAGGAATGACTACCTTAGTCATGCAAAGGCTTCCATATCATGTACAAGGTGCACATCACAACCAAGGGAACACATCGGAGTAGCGCAATTTATATTGATAATAAATAAGTAACAAGGCAAAGAGAATACTTATCATAAAACATAAACATGTTAAATTACAATTCTTAGGGGCATATCCCTCTATTGTCTTCAAATAAATATACATCACTAATCATATAAGTCATTACATATAAAGAACAGAACCTTACAAAAATTACTTCATCTTATGATTCCATTTCCTTCATAGAAGCTTAATATTCTTCCATGACTTCCTTAATGTCATGATCCTCAATTTAAGCCACGGGTATACCTATTTCAACAAAGTCTATGGGGGTATAAGCTACAACTAGCTTAGTGAGATATTCCTTTTCATTCGCACCATAAATTCAAGTTCATTTAGGTTTTCACGCATATGCTATGCATACAATGCAACAATCACATGATCACACAAATATATAGTTATCTGGAAACCATATATAGAACGGATTTACCCCTCCGTATCAAAGGTTAGGGAATCGGGGTTGAAGATCCTCGACCTTCTACTGCTAGTCCCCAGGTCCTCACCCACAGCGTTCAGGTGGCTTGGCTTCGAACCTAGAGTCGCTTTCCCCGAGCGATTTGGATTCTTCAGGAAGGAACATGGCCTGTGTCACCACACGATCACGGCCAATCCAACTCTACGCGTAGGAGTAGCAGCCTTCCAAAAGAGATGTGACTCAATGGATGCTATGCGTGAGGGTTTCATTTCTCTGAAGCCAAATCTTATTAAGGTTTATTAGGGGGTGATCAATCAATTCAGCAATTAATAAGCAGTCATACAAGTAAGTAAACAAAATTATTTAAACAAACAGTTTGAAGTTACAATATTCTTAATTCTCATTTCACGCATAAACATAAAATCACATATATACTCATAATCCCAAATTCCCCACATGTATATCCATTTTTTTTATTTTTTTCTTAGTATGCTAATGCTTCTACTTTACAAATACAAGCAAGGTAACGAAACTAAGAGGAATAACTCATTCGTCCATTTCACGATCTTCTTAGTCTTAGTAATCCTCAGGAAGGGTAATCTCGTATCCTTCATTACCTAAACAAAAGAAATATCCAGGATGAGTATTTCGTAGAAATCCTACTTGAACTTTCTAATTCTATTTCACTAAGTTCGTCAAAATCGTATAGAATGAAATTCTAATTTAAAATGGCCATAACTTGCTCATTTTAACTCGGAATTTCGCATATAATATACCATTTTCTACCTATTCGAAAAGATCTATCCATTTCTAAGGTTATCTTTGGCATATAAGATCATTTGGGTTCCAAAAACATTGCATACAGATTTAAAACGAATTTTTTTCTAAACTTTTGCAAATCCATTTTCTAACTTAACTTCATTCAAAAATCCTTTAGTAAAAATATAGATATATATATGTATATATATAATTGATAAATCCTTTGAGTATATAGATAAGCTCACTTTATATGTAATATTTCTAATGGTAGTGTCTCAACAATCTATTTCATAAAACAATTCATTTTTGAGTTGATAAAACTTTAACTTTGACAATTTCTTTTCAAGTCTTTTGAATAAACTCTATATTTTCATAGGCTATTATTAGTGAGTATATTCTTATTTTATTTTCTTCATTCTTTTTCCAAAAACAAGCAAATTCTCCTTAGTCTTTCATAAATTTTACTTCTAGTGATAAAAGATCAAAGTTATCAAAGTGTATTAAGTAGTTGAAAACCTTTTTATAACTTTGTATTTAAGATGGTTTTAGAAAATGAGTCTTGTCTTCTTATATTTATTATCTAAAATAGAAGTTTTTGTTTTCTAAAACTTGTTCTTTTATTTCCTTTGAAAAGAATTTTCTTTATTGATAAAACCCTTTGTTTTTAATCTTATCTTATTTATATTCTTTGAAAATAAGTCTCTTCTTTAGGAACTTAAAATCATTATTTTCCTAAGTGGGTTCATAACTTTATGAGTTGATTTTATCTAATTTTGAAAACTAGTTTGTTTCTTGGTTTTGTCATGGAGTTTAAAAGAGTTTAACCTTTAAGCTTTTTGTAAGAACTTTGAAAACTAACAAATTATTTTACTAAAACTTGGGTTCCCATAATAAACAATGAAAGTATTTATTTCTTATGTTTCCTTGGTGAAACTATCTTTATTATTTAAGAAAACTTGAGAAAACTTGTATTACTCTATTTCTATGTTGTTTGATAATAACTTCATTATTTTGTGACAAACCACATAATAGAAAATTTGGTTTTAAGTTCCTTTAGTAAAGTACAATTCTACTTTTAAATTAGTTGAGACAATATTATTATATAGATGCAAGTATTATGAGCATATAAAATAATAAGAACATAAGAAAATACTAGAAACAAATGATAAGTAAGAAAATAAAATATCAAGTATTGGGAACCTTAACTTCATCAAGGTATCCGGTTAAGTATTGGGAGCCTTACCTTTATCAAGGCATCCTGGGACTAAGAATGGACTAGTCCCAAAAGATTAAAGAAAATAAATGAAAGATTGTTTTGACTTGATATGGATAAGTCTAAGACTAGAAAGACTAGTCTTAAAGAAATAGCATGAAATAAATAAATTGCAAAACATGAAATAAATAAATAACAAGTGAGCTTATATGCTCTAAAGATTATATGTATACATAAATATATTTAGTTAGATATGAGTAATAAAATCAACATAACAACATAATAAAATAGGAAGTTCATGTGCAAGAACAAAACATGAACATGTTGTTGCTTTTACCACTTATGAGTTTTAAAACAATATCATAGTCATGTTAAGTTACATGACATGGGTAAATAAATGGTTAGAAGAAGTTTATCTAAGGTGTTTATATGATATGAAGATGGTAGATGAAAGGGGTATTATGTGAGTAGTGATATGTGGTAGATAGTTTATGTATAAGGAATGATTTTTGTGAGGAATTGGTTTGAGAGAGTTTTGGTTGAGAGGATTTGTGGAGAGATTTTGAGAGAGTTTTGGTAGTGAAATGAATTGTGTGAAAGAATAAAGGAGGAAGGGGGTATTTATAGAATTTTGGAGTGAAAATTAGATGTAATTAAATTAATTGAAAAAGAAAATAAATGGAGATGAAGAGAGAGAGAGTGGTGGATGGCAACTTCATGCAAGAGGGGGAAATTTGATAAAAAAAATTAATTTTAGAAGAAAAGTGTAAGAGAAGTTTAGTAATGTATAGTGTAGAATTTTTATGGGAAAAGAAAATTGTAAGAAATAGGTATGTAGGTGTAAGAATAGGTAGTAAGAAAAAGTATAGATAGAGGAATAGTAATGAATAGTAGGAATAGTACTATGAATAGTGACTAGATATATAAAATACTGGTAGTAATAAAAATACGTGTAATCGAGCTATATCTGTTATTTTTAGCTACCGAAAAATTTTAAAACTGATATTTTTGAAAATATTATATTTTTAAGAGTCTATTGGTGTTAATGAAATATTTTTAATATTCCAAGCTCTGAGACACGCTTTTCGAGAACTGATCCCGATTGAGTCCGAAGGACACTCGAAATTCGCGAATCTGATATTTTTTTGTTACCCTATATTATTACGAACTATTTTAAGCCATTAACTTAATTTCGTTTTCTAGGGTTTGAGAATGCGAGGGTTGCCGGATCTTAATCACTAGGGTTTGTCATAAGCTTTGTTGATTTTTAGGGTTCCGATTTGACTTCCAGTTTTTGTTGAATTATTTGTAAGATCTTATAATTTTCAAGTTTTGACTGTTTCATAATTTTAGCTCGATATCTATGGTTTACCTTATTTTATTTGTGATTATTTAATAGTCTTTAGTTCTTGGGATTGTTTAACTGACTCTAGGGTTATGAGTTGACTCAGTTTGACTTTTGGTAAAAATTGAAATTTCTGATTATGAAATTTACCGAATGATATAAAATCTTATCATTTCGTTTTATATCATTTCGTTGTTAAGCGGTATTTGGATATATCGTTTTGATTTGTGTTTTAGGAATTGGGTAGATGATTTGATTGGCATACGGATATTGATCCAATCGATAGTTAGATTTTATATTTTGTTTCAAGGGTTCTTGTTTTCTCAAGACTAAGAATTCTTGTGTTTGACTTGATTTAGAATTTAGTTTTAACTTGAGTCGATTTTTGGGATTTTAATGTTAATATTAGACTTCTAGGATTATTTTCTATGAATTATGAAAATTTTCGGGGGTTTACATTATCTTTCCTGCTTCTAGTGCCACTAAACTAAAAGCACAATCATGAGTATGAAAAATAGAAGATGTCTCAGTAATAGCTCGCCTATGGGTAGAAAGTATCGTCCTCCTCGTTTCCTAAACAAAAGAAATACCCAAAATAAGTATTATATGTAATCTTTGCTTAAATTTGTTAATTATATTTTCTAGTTACGATAAAAAAAATGGATTTATGGAAATTCTAACTTAAAATGGTCATAACTTGCTCATTTTAACTCAAAATTTTGCTTATAAGATGTCGTTTTCTACCTACTCAAAAATATCTATGTATTTCTGAGGTTATTTACTACATTTAAAGCCTTTTGGGTTGAAAAATGGTTTGGTACAGTTTTGGCACGAAAACTCCAACCTTCAAATTATGATTTTCTAACTTATATTTCATCCAAAAATTTTGCAGCAAACACATAGATATTTGTATAGTTGAAAAATCATTTAATATATATACATATATACTCATTTTATATGCATAATTTTAGTGTTGCTGTCTCAACAATGATTTTTCATAAAACGCTTTATTCTAAAAGTTGGAAAAATGAAGTTTTACAAAGTTTTTCTTAAGTTATTGGAAGGAACTAATATTTTGAGTGTTTTCCTATTATAATTATATTTTTCTAACTTCATAAAATAAGATTAAAATTCAGAAACTTGATTCTTTAGGTTGTTGGCAAATTTTTTATTTTCTAAGTGGGGTTTGTTTAAACTAATGAGTTGATTTTAACTTGACTTGAAAAAGTTGTTCTATTCTTAGTATCTATCAAGTGTTGGTACAACTATCTAAATAAGATTTTAAGAAAAATTTGCATAACAAAGAATTATTAACATTAAATTTAACAATAAATTATTTAGCATTTTGAAAAGAGTGAAATTGAACCAATCATCATAAGTTTTAAAGAAACTTGCATAATAATGAGTTATTAAAATTTAAAATGAACCTATTAATGTTTTGAAACGATGTTGTTGAATCATGATCCTAAGTTTTTATGGAAGTTTTCTCTTAAGTGTTAAAATTATTTTTATAGAAAGTTTTGTCCTATTTTTATAAAAGAAAAGAGTTCCTTTTTATTTCTTTGAAAATTTAATTAGGACAACAACATCATGATCATGCATAAACATGGACCTGTAGCCGTGTAGTGTGATAAAAAATTCATATAGAGGATAAAAGACATAGAAAATTAAATAAACATATACATAAAATCAAGTATTGGAAAGTCCTAGCTTGCATCAAGGCTTCTCGGAACTTAGAATGGATAAGTTCCATAAAGATAAAAGAAAAGCATAAGAAAGCTTAAAGAAAAGGAAAAAGAAAGAAATTTTGGAAGGCTTAGATTTTTATTCAAGGTTTCCCAAGACTTGTAATTCATCCAATCTCATAAAATATAGCAAATGAAAAAAATAAAGAAAGAAAAAGAAGAAAATTTGGAGTCTTAGATCACGTACAAGGCTTGTAGGACTTAGATTATGGACAAGTTCCAAAACATATTTTGGCTTGATGAGAAGAAGTCTAACATTAGAAGATGACTAGTTTGATTTATTATGAGCAATGATTAAGAGTAAGAATAGTAAGAGCATAAGAATAAAAGTATAATAAGATGTTATGTTGGTGAGCTTTTAGGCTCTAAAAATATAGATATGCATATACTTTACATAATACATATAGGAATTTAGATTAGAGCATAAACAAAATATGAACATAAAAATAATATAAACAATCATGGTTTTAAACAATGACATGAACAAGTTGTTGTTTCCATAATTTCTACCCGAGCATAATGCTCCTGAGGTTTTAGAAATCATAACATACAAGCGTTCATGTTATGTTTCATGAAAGATAGGAGAGAGTTTAAGACTTTTACCTATGTTTGATGGAAGAACAAGTGGGTAAATTTCTTTTCTAGAGAGAAAAGAAGAGAGTTTTAGGAGAGAATTGTTGGAGAGATTTGTGGAGAGTGTTGTTATGTAAATGAGAGGTGTGAAAGAAATGGATGGAGACGTGGTATTTATAGAAAAATGTGGAGGGAAACTAGATGTAATAAAATAAATTGAAAATAAAAAAATCGTATTGTAGAGAGAGGAAGAGGAGTCGATTTTGGTAACGGAGGAGAGAGGGTTGATTTATTTTGTATTTTTGTAATGAAAAGCAATTAAGTGTAAGAGAAGTTATGTGTAAAGTTTTATAGCGAAAGAAAATGTAAGAAGTAGGTATGTAGGTTGTAAGAAATGGGTTATAAGAAAAAGTAGAGATAAATGAATAGTAATGAGTAGTAGTGAATAGTAGACTGGACAAATAAAATACCGATGGTAAGGAAAATACGTATAAAAGCGTTATATCTTATATTTTTAGATACCAAAAAATTATGAAACTTATATTTTATGAATCCTTATGAAATTATGAATCTATATTAATTTCTGGAATATATTTACTATCTTGAGCACCAAGATATGTTTTTCGAGAACTGATCTCGTTTGGGTTCGAAACGATCAAATTTTTGACGAATCTAATCTTTTTGAGCTATCCTATATCATTCTAAGCTATTATCCACTATTATCTCATCTTTATTGCTCTCATGTTTTGAATGTGGGATTGTCGGAGTTAAAATTACTAGTATGCCTTGATTTTCGTTGTCTTTTGAAATTCGGTTTGACTAATTGGGGTTTATTCCAATTTTACCTTAAAATTGAGGGGTTTACATATGTGCCTTCATTATGTTTGATTCAAAAGTTAGGCTAGGGAGTTTATTCAAAAGGAGTTGTTTGAATTGTGACTTGTCATATTAGTTAGTTAATGTCAACTTTTTTTTTTTTTTCCTTTTTATAAAGATTACAGGTCCGAGAGTTATGTTAGTAAAAATCCATAACTATTTAAGTCAAGCCTTTGTACTTTTATAAGGGATTAAAACACTTTGGTTGGTAAATTGTAAGACCAATTTCATTGATTAAAAAAAAATTTTTTTATCAAAATCCTTCTTTTTAGAGAAAGAGGGCTCCATTGAAGCTAGATGTTTCCTAGTCCACTCTACAATAAGCCCACTTACTATGTTCCCTTATGACACCATTTCCTTCACATTATATGTTCTTTCTTTTCCTGCTCTCCAACTCTTTCTACCTCTCTCTTCTCTAAAGAAAACACTATCAATTAATGAAACTCTAACTTTACTTCTTTAAGTTCTCAATGATGCACTCAATGATTTACTAATATCATGTTTGTGTTTCTTGCATGTGTGTGCAAGATTGGATTTGAGTGCCACTTTGAGATAACTATACTCCAAGTACCAAAAACACCAATTTCAAGGATAAATCTTGTACACCTCTTTATTCATGTTTAATTGCCATATATATAAATCCATTAACAACTAATTACTTATTCTGTTATGGTTTATTACTATTGTTCTAGATGTGATATATTTATTTATTTATTACTATGTATGTTACTATGTTGTTCTGTACATTCAACTAGTCTATTCTTATTTAAGCACAAAGTCCTTCATCTATACAGGCTTTTGAGTCAACCATGTACTTCATCTTGTAACAATTTTCTTCCGGTCTTCAAAAACAACCTTATCCTCAAGGTTGTAGTGATGAAATACATCTTAAAAAATAATCTAGTCTTCCCATGTGGTGTCTTCAGGATGAAAACCTTTCCATTATAATAATTTGCTTTATTGATTTCCCATTTCGTACAATGATACGAGTACTCAAAATAGTAAGTGGTATCAACAAATGATACCATTTTTCTACCTCTTTAGGCAACTCTAACTTAAGATTAGAACATCCATGAGCCTTTTTAAAAACCAATACATGAAAGACATTATGAATACAAGCATAAAGTGGCAGTTGTAACTCATATTCACATTGTCTTATCTTCTTAGAAATAGGAAAAAGGTCCACAATAATTTTGGACAATTTATGACCCTTAGCACCTATTAATGAAAGTTGCTTATACGGATGTAGCTTGACGAATACTATCACCTACTTCAAGTGAACATCCGTGTGGTGTTTATCGCCAGTGATTTCATCCTATTCTAAGCTTTAAGAAAATTTTCATGAGAATCTTCAAAATTTTATCCCTTGTGAGCAACTCTTTATCCACTGCTTCCACCACTAAAACCCCTCTTATGTAATCAAGAATGATAGGTGGAGTTCTTTCGTATACTATTAGAAATGGTTTATATCTCGAACCCTCTTCGAAAGTTGTATTACATTTGTATGCCACCCATGGAAAAAATTTTGCCCATTGATGTGGATAATCAATCACAAAACATCGTAGATACTACTGGATGGTTTGATTAAGCACTTTAGTTTGTCCATCTAATTGTAGGTGGTAGGATAATCATGTATAATGTAGTGCTACTTAAGCGAAATAGTACTTTCCAAAATCAGCTAAGAAAAATAAAATCCCTATCCAAAACAATTGCCTTTGGAAATCCATGTAATTTAACAACCATGGTCATGAATAGATTATCCAACTTGGTTGCTATGAAATGTGAATCCTAAGGCCTCGTATGACAATACATGGATAGTCATTCTACCACCAAAGGCCTACTCTTTTTTAATTTTATCACTTTATAATTATTGTCGTAATAATTATTCACTTGGTGCATTTCAATTTTTTAACAAAGTTGCAAATTACATTAATACTCACACTCACACACTCACACAAAGTATTTCCCTAATGTACTTAGTTAATTTATAGGTTTAAATAATGCCCTATCAAGTTTTCAAGAAACAATGAACACTATATTTCATCAATATTTGAGAAAAAACTATTTTCCATCAATATTTGAGAAGTTTGTTATTGTCTTTTTTTATATTTTAGTATATAGTTTGTTGCTTCAAGATCATTGAGCATTTGACCATTGTATCTCAAATCTTACATGAAATAAATTTTTTTTGAAGCAAATTAAGTGTTCATTTGTTAAGGAAACTATTGATTATTGGTGGAGTTTGTTGAGTTAAAAACATTTAAGAACACAAACTTGTGTTTTAAAAATTCATAAGCTAATAAGTTCTATTCAATTTCTGTCGTAATTTATCAAACATTAGGCAAGCGCACTACTAAAGTACATGAAAGTATTAGGTATATTTTAAGGGATCGTTGGCATCTATAATACTCATTTTTTATCTATTATCTAGCCCATGAAAATTCAACGGAACATAATAAATAGTAGTTATACTAGGATTAAAGCATATATATATATTCATGGCATATTATAAGATAGGCTTGTTAATGCAAGAAAAAACCTTAAGATATGCTTGGGTCTTTGTCATGTGATTTCTTAACAAACTCACAGAGTTATACACTGGTATATTTGCATTGTCGGATTCACTATGATAGTTAAAGCCTCTCTCAAGGTCAGTAAACTACATCTAAACTAGACTATCAGAATCTCTTCACAAGTTATCAGGTCTAGATCCACAAAAACTTTAAGAATCCTTTATTTTAAAACTAACCTAATGAATTTTAAATACAAGTGATAGAAAGTCTCACCATCCCTCTCTTGAGGTAATTATGAGCAACTCTATTAGTAGCCCAGATCTATTCAAAAGAATAATCTCTTAATCTATTCAGTTGAAATCAAACATGAATTGTACTACTAAGTTAAACCCATAAAATTAAGTTTTAGCTACTAATTACAACTGCCCAGCCAATATTCATTAAAACACTCTGAAATCACATGAATCAGGTATTCAATTCACAAACCCCAAGTTAAATGATTATTTCTCCATGGATGCAGACATTAAGCAAAAAATTTTGAAGAAATAATATGAAATTAAAGATGAAATTACAAATTAAGCATAGAATTTTGCAAAAACAAATGTCGGGTTTACAACAAATTTACCTAAAAAACTTCAAGACTTCTAAAGCAAGAAGAAACAGTTCTTTTGCCTCACAATTTTCTCTATATTCTATGTTAGAAATAATTACATAAGATATTCTAAAATATTCTACACACTACACTATTTCATATTATATGCCTCTACTCGTTTATTTATAGGATCAGTCACATAAATCATAATGATTTCATTCGCTAATATGGCAGATTCTTTATAATCGAATTCGTTCTTTATTTTCACCTACACGTTTGGAGTGCCAACTCATAGGGTCACTTTTCACTGTAGACATCGAGCGCCCAAAAGTTTCTTGAATGTTGGGGCTCAATCTAAGCTGTGGCTTTTTGCTAAAAATCTCGAGTTCTTGTCTAGATTAAAATAAGGGATTCATCAAGTGTGTCAAAGGCTTGAATACTGGCCTTGACCCAAGCTATCTTTTCTCAACAAAAGTGTGATTTTAGTTTAGCTTCGGTCACAGGATGAATGTAGGGTTCGGTACTATGGCACGACAGAAGCGTATATGAAGTTTAAGGCTCAATCACCATAATATAGAAGTCGAGGGTCATGTCGAGTACTCTATCTAGGATGGATGGGTCATTTTGCCTTATTGTTTTGCTAATTTATCGCTTTGCCCTTAATGGGCCTTTTGCAGGGCTTGACCAAGTTCTACTTTGCATAGTTGTTGTTGTTGTTGTTGTTGTTTTGCTCCAAATCTAATTCAAATCACTTTGTTTCTTTTTCTTTGGATTCTAGGAGCTAAAAAACAACATTTAGTCAGTAAAACACGAGATTAATAGGAATTTACTGAAAATGCATCAAATAATGCCTAGATTCCTAAGAATGGGATTAAAATAGACTTATCAAATTCCCCCACACTTAAGCCTTTACTTGTCCTCAAGCAAACATCAATTCAACACATCCGGGCAAGATTTTTTGAAAAGGAAGACAAATCATAAAATTTGACCAAATCAATTAAGCTCAAATCACCTTGAGACTTTAAATATTCAATCATTCTCACTAACTATGCTAAAGTTGCTTCTACTAAAATCACAGAACTTATCCAAGTAGATAAGCATTTACACTTACTGTATAATTAAGAATTCTAAAGCAAAAATTACTCAAAACATAAAAAAAAGTAAGAACTCAATCAATTTTATCCCCTTATACCTATAGGTATGTTGTTCCTTAATCATCTTTCTAAGCACCTTCATAAAAAATGAAAGCATATACATCAGTTCATCCATTGAATTTTTTTCCTTATTTGTGCTTTTCATTTCATTCTTATTGGTTATTTATGTACCTTAAAGCTGTAGAGGGGAAACTTTTTGCCTTCTTCTTTTCATTTTCCTCTAGAGGGCTCTTTTCCCCTATCTTTAGGTTTTTTTTTTTTTTCATGGCTTATTTAAAATTGAAAGAGGGGGTCGAGAAATTACTCTTTTGAGGGGCCAACCCCTGCCCATTTCAACCCTAAGTGAATGGTTTCCATTTTAATTTATGTTTTGTTTTGATTAGATTGAGCACAAGGAAAAATCATTAAGTTATGATTTGAACCTTCATCAGAGATACAAAGCTCTCAAAATGACTGAATTGAAAAACGTAGAAATCATTTAATCTTTCACGCATTATAAAGTTAATCAATCATATGATGATGTTCACTATATGCTCTATTGAGTTCATTGATGATTGTTTTTCAATTTTTTTAAAATTTTGGCCATTTTATTAATTTCCTTTCATTTGTGTAAGAAAAACTTATCAATCAAGGCGTAGTTACTCTATTCTTTGATAGAACTTCAACTTCAACCCAATCTTGCTAATTTCCCTTCCCCTAAACTTAATGTGAACATTGTCCTCAATGTTAAAAGAAAAAAAAAAACACTATAAAACAGACAGGAGATAATCCATAGACAATTGAAGAGCAAGATTTCAAAATTAGAAGTTTTTAGAGAACTTCTCTGTTTACGATCAAGGGTTGAGTTTTTATGTGGCCTCATGCTTGATTGCTCTCTTGATTATGTTTTAAGACTAAAGCAATACATAGCAAAACATTAGTAATAACCATTGGCTTGATCAAAGCCACAGTTGAATTATGGACAAAAATTTGCTAAGTTTATCACTCTAATAAACTTTAACTAAACTTTATTTAGTCACATAAGATTCCTGCATAGAAAAAATCTTATTTTACCATAAAGAATAACATTTATTAATAAAGAATGAAGAGAAAAAGGATTAGAACATGATCTTGAAAGAATAAAGAATTTAAAAAAAATAGAAAGCATGATTTTGAAAGAATAAAGAATTTTCTTAAAGTAGAAATTTAACGAATATATTCTCAAAATAAAGAATAATATTGTGTAAAATGTAATCAGGAGATATACTATTTCTTTCTCTTTTTGATCTTTTGATTTGTTTTTGTCTTTTTCTCTTTTTGTGTAGCTTTTTCTCTTCTCCTCCCCCCATTGTTTTTGCAAAGCTCGAGTGAATTCTTCATCTTTCTTTTCTTGCTTATCTAAGCTCATATACTTCTTATATTTCTGAAGACTCTCTATAAACCCCTAAAGTTTTGTGATTAATTTGAGCTTAAACCCTAATTAGAAAGTCAACCGGAATCCTAAAGTTAAAAAAACCCTAGTCTTTTGCAACCGTTCAAGCCCGGCATTCCCGTTTAAGCAACCCTAGGAAATTTAGTAAGAGTTTAGTATGTAGAATAGTTCATAATAACCTAAGAAAGCTTAAAAATATCAGATTAGTCAAATCGCGATTCGTTTTGAGCACAACCAGACACAGTTCTCAAAAAGCATGTCCGGGAGCTCGGATTAGTAAAAATATTCTGAATATACCGTTAGAATCGTAAAAATATGAGATTTTAAAAAATATCAATTTCATAATTTTTCGATAGCTAAAAATATCAGATATCGCATTTATATGCGTATTTTCTTACTATCGGTACTTAAATTGTCATGTCTGCTTTATATTACACTACTTACTACTATTATACACTATTTATCTATCTCCACTTTTTCTTACAACCTACTCTTACAACCCATACGTCTATTTCTTACAAATTTTCATTTCCAATACAACTTCACATCTTTCATATCTTACTTTTCACAAAAAAATAAATTTCTCTCCCTCTCCCCTCTACAATTTGCGTCGGCCCCCTCTCTCTTACCCTCCAATTTGTTTTATTTTCATTTATTTAATTAACACAATTAACCTCCCACATTTTCCTATAAATACCTCCTCTTCCTTCCACTTTTTCACATTTTATACACTAAAGTTACTCTCTCAAAATTCTACAAGAATTCTCTCCTAAGAGTTCTCTCAAGTTTAGTTCTTTTAGATAATATTTCTTCAAGTTTTCTTTATGTTCATTTACTTAGTATGAGCTTAGTGTGTGTTTTCTACACCATGAAGGTTAAAGAAAGCAATAATAGGTTCATGCTTTGTTTTTGTTCATGAACCAAATTTCTTTTATGTTGCTTTTATGCATATAATTATCTAAATATATATATGTAGCTATATATATCTTTTAGAGCATATGAGCTCATTTGTTTTGCAATTTATTTACCCTCCTTGTAATTTATTTACTTCCTTGAAATTTATTTACTTTCATAGTGTTTTTAAAACTAGTATTTCTAGTCTTAGACTTATCCTCATCAAGTTAAAACATTTTCTTTTTCTTTATGGGACTAGTCTATTCTTAGTCCTGAGATACCTTGATGAAGTTAAGATTCCAATACTTGATTTTTTTTTTCTTTACTAGCTTATTCTTTTACGTTATTATGTTCATTTATATTTTCATAACTTTATGATTCATATTCATGCATGAACATAATGATTCTTGTCTCAACAAAAATAAATGAGGAAAGGTTTTCTTAAAATAAAGATTCTTTTCTAGAAATAAAAGTAGAAAGTAATTTTTCTAAAACTAAGAAGTCATCTTAACAAAATTAGGGGAGTTCATAGGAATTTTTTTAGAAAGAACTTTTTGGAGTAAACAAAAGTTTTGCTAAAACTTCACATTTCATCAAGTACAAGAAATTCCTTTCATGAAAATAAAATAATTTTAAGAAACAAGAAAATTATTTCTATGAAGATATAATTGTTAGTATTAAGAACAAAGGAAATAAAATCATTCTTTGAAAATTTAGAGGAAAAGGAATTTTCTCACAACTTGACATATTCTCTAACAAAAATAAGAAGAATTTTCAAAAGTTCCACTTTTCTTTAGAAGACTTTACTTTTACAAAAATTCATGGTTTGAGACAATTTCATTAACTTTATACATTTGATATGAGTCAATAAATATATGTATATGTATTTCAAAGGTTTTACAAACTATTATAATATCTATCTCTTCAAAATGAGCTTTTGTTAAAAGAAGGAATTCAAGTTTTTGAAAATTCGTGGTAAATCTGGTCACCACTTTTTTGGAACCCAAATGACTTATTTTGATGAAAATAAGTTTATAAATAGATAGATCTTTTCGAATAGGTAGAAAACGGTATATAATATGTGAAATTCCGAGTTAAAATGAGCAAGTTATGGCTATTTTAAGTTGGAATTTCCTCAAATCCGAATTTTACCGCGATTTGAAGAAAAGTTTAGAATTTTCAAGAATAGAGATTCTATGAAAAACTCATTTTAGGTATTTCATCTTGTTTAGGTGAAGGAGGAACCGAGATCACTTTCCCGGAAGATTACTTCGATTAAGATCTACCGACATGGAGTGAGTTAATCCTTTACTAAAGTTAAATTTCCTTGTTTATGCTTGTAAGTAGTAGCACTAGGAATTAAGGAAAAGATAAAAGTATTGTGTGATTTGAATTTATGATTAGTTGAATATAAGTTAAGAATATCGAAAGAGGAATTGATAATTAAATTATGATTCTTGAATTGATATGATGAATATCGTTTTTGATCGCTTTTAACTTGAACTCAACATTATCTGGTTAAACTTTTATTGAAAATAATTCATGCATATCATATTGGAGAGTCACATTTGTTTCACTACTATTCTCGTGTGGGGAAACAGGAAAGTTGTAGTGGTGGCTAGTAGGAGCCGGAAAGTCTACATGGGCCAGTAGGAGCCGGAAAGTCTACAGGGCGAGCAGGAGACAGTAAATCTACAAATATTGATGATCGTATGGGCCTGTAACCTCCCAACCCCCGACATGAAGGGCGAAAAGTCCATGCTACACATGATTTCCGGTTAATCTTGTGTATTTTGTTTACTCATGTGTTTGGCGCATTTTCATATGATTGTTTAAATACTTGTTTGATTTATGGAAATGTCTTGTAGATGGGAATAATCTCACTAAGCTAGATTTGTTTATACCCCTATAGCTTTTTGTTACAGTATGACTATCTTTGGTTGGCACCGAGGAGACCTATATGCCAGGTATGAACTAAAGCCACTGGGAGTTTTTGGGAGAAGTTATATGTATTTAGTTTTGAACATAGACTTCTAAGAAAATCTCTATAGTAGACTTGTGTTATAGTTATGTTTACTTTGTTAATAGTTTAGTTGAAACAAGACTTTTAAGACGGGGGAATGCCCCTAAGATGATGTAAGAAATTATTATTTAAATGAAGATTTCATGTTTATTTATATAAGTTCTTGCTTGCTTTTATTATCTACTTAAATGTAAAATCCCTGAGAGTCTCCTACTATCTTAGAAGCACTCCTTGCATATGATATCGAAGCTCCTGCATGACTAAGGATGTCATTCATTAGCTTTAATATTACATGCGGCGGACTGCCACGTTTAGAGTACCCTCCGGAGCGTGACACTCTCTTACTCTTCTCTGTCTCTTTTGAGGAATCACTCTTTTTCTTTTTCCTTCTCCGTTCTTATTATTGGTCTCCCCTCCACTACTCTTTGGAAATCCTCCTTAAGCCATCTATCATATTTTCATTGTCAAGCTTGACTTTCACGAAAGTCCCATAGATTATCTACAAGAATCATGTCTTCATTTAGTTTAACCTAGCCTCCTTCATCCTTTTCTTGTGGTTGAATATCTTCTTCATAAATAATGATTGAGGCATTTTCAAATAAGAGGTCATAAGCTACTTCTTCCAAAAGGTCGTCTACTTTAGCTCTGTAAAGCTTTTCTTCATTAATAGTCTGCAAAACCATGGTATTAATTGCCTAAAGAATATCTTCCTCTTCATTGATTTGTTCCTCAATTGTCTATTTAACTAGCTGGTTAATGATGTGAAGAATTTCTTCATTTGAATTTCTTGGAGAAGGAGTCATGATTTCAGGAATTTCATTGGAAGGGATTGGTTACCTAATCCTTTTGTAGAATATTGCGTTGGAGGCTTTCCTAAAGAGAGGTTATTTACAACTGTTGCTGCTTCCTCCACAATAATCTTATGAGCTTGATCACGTATGGTATTAAAAAATTCTTCCTCAATTACTTGATTCCTAATTTCTTTATTCTTTAGAATTTCTTCTTTAATACCAACAATTGACTCAGCTTCTAGCTCATAATACCCATCATCTACCAGCAATTGATTAATTGGTGCAACTGACTCTTCTTCTAGAGGTAATAAGTTAATGGAGACATTGCCTTCTCGCTATGCCTCTCTTCCATCATCATTAACTTCCTCTCCTACTTTTACTACAATCTTGCTCACCAAATTGCTTATTAAGATGGGATTATAATCCTCATCTAATGACTTATCATGAATAATCAACTTTGTCCTCTTTAGGCCTGATTTCTTGGGCTTTCTCTTGAAGGTTTTAGGAAGGGTTCTAAAATGAGCTAAAATTGTTATGGGAATAGGCTCTTGGATTGGGGTATGTGTTTAAGGTAAAGAAGTTATGTGTGATTCAGCCATGGCTTCATTGTCCTCATTTTTAGGATGAGCAGGCAACTCAATCATTGGTTAACAAATGGGTAGTGTTTGGGTTTGAGTATGTATAGGTGAGGGTAAATGTGTTTGAGGTAGGGAAAGTGTATGGACAAGTGATGTGTGAGGAGATGGTAGTGTTTGTGGTGATGATGAAGGAGGCTTGGTAATCGTCATCATCATCGTCATCTTGGTGATCTGACTCAGCTATGGCAGATTGTGGAGAGGGAGGTTTAGATTTTCTTAGGGGTTGATGACCATGTGTAAACATATCCAGTATTTGCTTCATGCTTTTCTTCAACTCCCCTATGTCTTCATCATATTTCTTTTCAAACTCAGTTAGCTTCTCTTTCATCTCTTTCCCTCAAATTCTAATTTATCTAAGTTGGCTACTGATGGATGTAATGGAGCTATTGGTTGTTTAGGCACATGGGTGCTCTATCTCTTGCTCTAAAATAGGTGCTTCTAATATAATAGTGGTAAGAGGACCTTGGGCAGGTATAAGTGGTACTGGAGTAGTTGTAGTAGGCTCAGACTCTGGTGTAACCATTTCTCTTACTACTAGTGCAGCAACAAATTAAGCTCTTGCTTCTACTAAGTTCCAATCTAAAAGACCTCCTTCAAAGTTCTCTGAATCTACATAGTAAGTATGTGGGCCCTTGTTATGAATAACTCTGAATTCCTTAAAATGTGATTAGACCACCGAGAAAAATTCCCTTTCCATGTAGATTGACTTGAGTTCTAATCTTCCAAGCCACATATAAACCTACATTCATTCTTCTTCCTCTCATCATGCTAAACAAAGGGTGTAAATTGGTCTCTGCAATTGTAGCTGCTCCTTCAAGCTTTGAGAAATGCTCCTAGTGAGCAAGTAATGCAGCATCCTAGCATTAGACCTCTTAAAATTTGAGGTAGTAGTCTTGGAAGGTTTGAATCTATCATCAATTTCTTTAGCTGCAAATTGTTTCCATTCTTCCTCTAACATAGATTAGGAAGCTTCTTGAACTCATTCTCATAAAGGATCTCCTCATCATCATATAAGTCCATGGTAGTAATAAACTGCCTCATGGTAGCCGTTTTGTACTCTCTAAATGGATAAAAATGCACTGAATCAATTAATTCTAGCACTTAGAATCCTATTCAGAAACTAGTCATAAAGGTTATGGTAACTTCACCAAAGACTTCCTCTCTAATTTTAAACACTCTCTTCCATACCAGATCTTCAAAGTACCTTCTAAAGTCTGCTTCCATCCCATAACTTCTCAACACATCCCAATTTAATACAACATTCTCAGTAATTTTCTTTGTAACCAAATACAGACTATATTTCTCTTTATCTTTAGCACTTAAAGCTTAAACCCTAATCAAAAGTCAACCGGATTTCCAGAGTTAACAAAACCCTAGTTTACCGTAACCGCTTAAGTCCGGCATTACCATTTTCTCTAGCCCTAGAAAACGAAGTTGGAAAAGTTAGCCATAATAGTTCGTAATAGCTATAGGTATATAAAAATTTCAGTTTTGCAAAATTCAAGAATCCTTAGGACCCGATCCGGAAGCTCGGAATAGGAAAAATATTCTGAATATACCGTTAGACTGGTAAAAATATAAGATTTTCAAAAATATCAATTTCGTAATTTTTCAGTAGCTAAAAATATCAGATATCGCTTTTATACGCGTATTTTCTTACTACCGGCATTAAATTGTCATGTCTACTTTTACATTACACTATTTTCTACTATTCTACACTATTCATCTATCTCTACTTTTTCTTACAACCTACTCTTACAAACCACACACCTATTTTTTACACATTTTCATTTCCAATACAATTTCACATCTTTCATTTCTTACTTTTAATTAACAAAATAACAAAAATTAAAATTTCTCTTTCCCCCATGCATGAAATTTGCGCCGGCCCCCTCCCAATTTCCCTCAATTTGTTTTATTTTTCATTTATTTAATTAACACAAATTATCTCCTACATTTTCCTATAAATACCCACTCATACCTTCACTTCTTCACTAAAGTTACTCTCTCAAAATCTCTCAAGAATTCTCTCCAAGAAGTCTCTTACAAGAAGTTCCTCTCTTCTTCTTTCTTTTAGGTAATATGCCTTCAAGAAATTCTTATGTTTATCTACTTAGTATGAACTTAGTGTGTGTTTTCTAAAACAATGAAGGTTAAGAAAGCAACAATAGGTTCATACTTTGTTTTTGTTCATAATCACAATTCCTTTATGTTCCTTTATGTTTCCTTTATGTTCATAACTATCTAAATATCTATATAGCTATATATATTATTTAGAGCATATAAGCTTATTGTCTTGCAATTTATTTACTTCATTGCAATTTATTTATTTCAAGTTGTTTTTAAGACTAGTCATTCTAGTCTTAGACTTGCCCTCATCAAGTCAAAACTTTTTCTTTTCTTTTCGGGACTAGTCTTTTCTTAGTCCGGGGTACCTTGATGAAGCTAAGGTCCCAATACTTGATTTACTTTCTTATTTACTTAATCTTTCAAGTTATTATGTTCCTTTAAATTTTTATAGTTTATGATTCATAATCATACATGAACATAATGTTTTTGTCCCAACAAAAAATAAAGGAGGAAGTGTTTTCTTAAACTAAAAGTTCTTTTTAAATAAATGTAGAACATAGATTTCTTAAAAACTCATGAACATGCTTGGAAATGATTTTTCTTAAATGAACAAAAGGTTTTATGAAAACTTATCTTTCATCAAGAAATAGAAATTCTTTTGGAATCATTACAAGAAAAAAAAATATCATTACTTTTAAAAGTTGTTAGAATCCAAGTTTAGAAAATAAAACCACTCCTTAGAAATTTAAAGTAATTACAAGGGAATAAATTTAGAAAAAGAATATTCATCTCAAATAACTCAAGATCTTTCAAAAGTAAAATGAATATTCCAATAAAATCTCAAGTTCAAAGTCTTTTAAAACCTTACTTTTCATAAGTTGAGACAACTTCATTTACTTCATCCATTTGTTATAAGTCATTACATATATGTATATACCATTCAAAAAGTTTACAAAAATACTTGAAATATTCATCTTTTCAAATGAGCTTTATTTACAAGAAGGAAAACAAGATTTTGCAAATTCGTGGCAAATCTGGTCGCTGTCTTTTTGGAACCCAAACGACCTAGTTTTATGAAAATAAGCTTGGAAATGTGTAGATCTTTTCGAATAGGTAGAAAACGGTATATTATATGTGAAATTCCGAGTTAAAATGAACAAGTTACGGCCATTTTAAGTTGGAATTTCCCCTTATACGATTTTATCGCGATTTTGAGAAAAGTTTAGAACCTTCAAGAATAGAAGTTTTATGAAAGACTCATTTTGGGCATTTCATCTTGTTTAGGTAACGAAGGAACCGAGATCGTCTATCCGGAGGACTATTTTGATTAGATCTACTGATATGGAGTGAGTTATTCCTCTCATCCAGTTACATTTCCATGTTTTGTGCTTGTAAATAGAAGCATTAGAAATTAAGAGAAAGATAAAATGAAAAATTGTCATGAGACTTGTGATTATGATTGCTTGAATACAAACTAAGAACATCGAAATTTGGTTTGATAAATAATTTGTGATTCTTGTATTGATATGATGAGAATTGTGTTGATCACCTCTAACATGAACTAAATATCTTTGGTTAAATTATATTGAAATTAATTCATGCATATCATATACATGGGTCACATTTGTTTCACTACTTTTCTTCGTGTGGGGAAACGAGAAAATGGTAGTGGTGGCTGGTAGGAGCTGGAAAGTCTACATGGTGGCTAGTAGGAGCCGGAAAGTCTACAGGGCAAGCAGGAGCTAGTAAATCTGCAGAAATTGATGGTCGTATGGGCCTGTAACCTCCCAACCCTTGTCATGGAGGGCGTTAAATCCATGCTACACTTGATTTCCGGTTGATCATGTGTATCTTGCTTGTTCATATGATTTGTGCATTTTCATATGTTTTGATTAAATACTTGGTTGATTTATGGAAATGCCTTATAGTTGGAATTATCTCACTAAGCTAGTTTTGCTTATACCCTTATAGTTTTCTATTACAGTATGATTATCTATGGTTGGCCCCAAGAAGCCCCGTATGCCAGGTACGAGTATAAGCTACTAGGAGTTTTTGGAAGAAGTTTATGTGTTTTTAGTTTTGAACATAGACTTCTAGGAAAAATCTCTATAGTATGCTTATGTGGTAGTTATGTTTATTTTGATATTAGTATAGTTGTACAAAGACTTTAAGGCGGGGGAATGCCCCTAAGATGATGTACTAAATTGTTATTAAATGAAGATCTTATGTTTATCTATTTAAGTTCATGCTTGCTTTTGCTATCTATTTAAACGTAATACCCCTATGAGTCTTCTATTATCTTGGAAGCACGCCTTACATATGATATCGAAGCTCCTGCGTGACTAATGATTGTCATTCATTAGCTTTAATATTATATGCGGCGGACTGCCACGTTTAGAGTACCCTTTGGGGCGTGACAGTAATTACTTGGATTGTAGGCCTAGACTCAGGTCTAGCCTTTTTAGATTGTCTTTAGGATTTTGGTCGTGATCTTTTAGGTGTCATTTCTGCAAGAATACATTGCAAACAGCATAAACTTTTGTATTCGAGTTCTATTAGAAAAGAAAGAAATGAAATCTACCTTAGTTTATTAACCATAATTTAAAAACAGAACTATCTTCAAGCAAATTTCTCTAAAACTTTTTCAAAAGAATTCCATACTAATTTCAACTACATTCTTGTTCTAATTTCATTTTGCAGACTTTAAGAACAAAATTATCTTTTTATATTCATTTGAAACAAATTAAGTGCATTTAGAACTTCAAATGAAGCTCAAGAGTCACAACAAATTTTGTAACAGATTACTTAAGAATCCTAACTTATAAAGGTACATAGAATTGTTATATTAACTTTTTTTAACATCAAGCAAGTTTCTTTCCATCAGAAATAACAGATAGCAAAAATGTGTAAAAAACTGAAACCCTAGAAATACACATATTATATTATCATTTGAGCTTAGATAAACATTAAAAATAAAGAAAAAGTAAAGAGATGAGCTTACCTTAGTAGTTTGGTGCTTAAAGCACTAAAAAGGGATGATTTTTAGTGGTTTTGTGAGTGCAAGATGTATCAAAGGTATAAAGTGCTTCTATCTGGTTCATAAGATATTTAAATGCAGTAATGAAAAAGAGGGAAAGAATAGTATTTATCTTTTTATATTGAAACATGTCAAAAGTCAAATTTTAAACTCAACTTTTAGGTCGCAGTGATATTTATTAAGATGGAATAAAAGGAACTAAAGAATCGAGACATTAATTAAAGTCACAGCTTATTAAAAAGAATAAAGAATAAATAAGATAAAAGAATCGAGGCCAAAACTCTGGCTTTTATTTAAGACCTACAAAAAGAATAAAGAATTAGGATAATCGAGGTCACTAGTCAAGGGCTCGACACAAGCCTTGACCAGAACTGTGATTTAAATCTATTCAACTTTCCATGTCACGGTCTTAGCTCGAGGCCAAACTTATCAGACGGATCTCTTGCAAAACGCTTAAAATAATTTTAAAATGTGGATTGATCCACAAGCTCAATCATATCGCTATTATTCATCCATCAAGACAAAGAATTCTATGAAAAAGAAAAACAACATTCATATCCTATCAAGAATCATCATTTATAGATTAATCATAACATCAAGTTAGGTTTCAGTATAACATAATTAAAGTTTTTACAAACCATCATTAATTTAACATTCAACAAAAAACAAATTCTACTTAGAACAACACTTCTCCTTCTCAAAACTTTCACATCACATTTAAAAAGTCTTTGAAAAAGAAAACAGACTTCTAACAACTTTCTTAACAACAAAAAGAAAGGTAGGATGTGTCATCCAAGGAGTCATTCTCTTTCCCAATTCTTGGATGGTTCCCTTGGATGGCTTCTATATTGGCAGGGTAATGATCCTTAAGTCTTTCTAAGAGGAGTTTTGAAATTTAGCCCAACCGTGTCTCCGAATTGTGAATAGGTAGAATGATTTCTCAATGCAGTATATCAATGCTTTGCTACTTTGCGTCAAAGGCTTTATGAACTAAAGAATAAATTCCTCCAAACAAATTGATTTTGGATTGACATAATGATCCTTGACTTTGTTTTTGAAAATTTTTTGGAGGAAATTAAGATTTTTAAAATTGTTATTGTTACTCCACCTGAAAATTTGGGTGGTTCCTCCAATCGAGATTGTAAGTATGTTGAAAAGATCATTTTCAGACCAATAAAATTCTAACAAACTCAACACTCCCAAAAGTCATTCCCTCAAATTTTTTCCAAAATTTCCATCAACCATATTGACCTAACCATTCCCCAAACTCAAACTATCCACCTTCTTAGTCAGGCTACAAGTTTCGAAGTTAAAGCTATAAAAAAATCCAACTCAAAAACACTTCTAGATTTCTCCTTCTTAGCCCTACTAGATGACCATTGATAATGATCATTGCCATATCCTCGAACAAGCTTAAACATTCTTCAAGGGCTAGTTGTTAAGGCTTCTACCACTACTTCATCATGAGCTGCTAGTACTATAATTCAACCCATTATAGAAAGTCTGTACTAAGTCTGTTCTGGTAATCCATGATGTGGGCATCTCTAGTAGCTCTTTCCATCTTACAAAAGCTTCATACAAAGTTTCAAATTCCGTTTGATGGAATGAAGCAATGTTAGCTCTAAGCTTGGCTGTTCCAAAGGGTAAAAAATTTTTCTCATAAAATGTTTAGCCATCTACTGTTAGGTAGTTTATAAAGTTTATAGGCAATCTGTTAGCCATTTCTTAGCATTGCTCTTAAGGAAAAAAGAAGTGACCTGAGTCTAATGGCATCATTAGAGGCTACATTGATTTGAATGTATCACAAATCTCTAAAATTGCTGCAGATGGGTGTTTGGGTCTTCATCTGAGGTTCATCAAATTGCAAATATTGCTACACCAATTGAATCACATTTAGTTTGATTTCAAAATTATATAGTAAATCTAGGTCTAGCTATGTGGTAGTAGCCCCATCCAAAGTAGGTTTACAAAATTCTAGCATGTTCCTGGGCTGATTCACTCTTATAAGGTCGTTCTCCTCTTGCATTTCGGCTTCTCCAATCTCAGAATCTGTCCTATTAGCCATATTTTCCCAAAAAAATTCCTTTCTCTTCTCTAGCTACTCTCTTGCTAACTCGTCCTATATGGTGAGGCTCTGGGTAAAGGGAAATAAAAAGTGAGATTTATTTCTACTCATAATCCTATGTTTTTATTTTTAAAGGAATTAGTCTACAATAAAACTATGTTATAACAGACAAATAAAAGATAAAACAACAACTAAAAAAAAGCACAAAACAACAAATATATACAAGAAAAATAAAAAGAATAAACGAATTAAAGAATGAAAGAATTAAAGAATTATAGAAAACTAAACAAACAGAGTTGTACAGAAAAACTAAAAAGAATTAAACAGGCATATTCACAAACAGATAAAAGGCTATATACAAAATAGAACAAAACTCTATAAAATATGTACATATATACAAAAAGATAGAAACAAAAGAGTTAGAAGTATTTATAGAAACAAAAAGAAAAAGATATTCAAAAAAAGAAAAGAAAAAACAAAACAAGGCCAAAACTAAAATCTATTCACACTATCCACAAGGTTAGTGCCTAGTCTAACAAATGAAAATTTTTCAAATAGTACCTTGTTGAGCTTCATCTTTATGAATTTAGCACTGAATTCCCCGCAACGACACTAAAAAAACTTGGTTGGAGTTCATTAAGTTAAAACATTTAAGAACATGAACATGAAGCTTTCAAAAATTCATAAAGCTAATAAGTTCTGTTCAACTTCGGTTGCAACTACCAATATTAGGCAAGTGTACCCACTAAAGTGGCATAGAAAATATTAGGCCATATTCCAAGGGATTATTGGTATATACAATACTCATTTTTCATCTATAATCTAGCCCAAGAAATTTCAATAGAACATAATAAAAAATAGAAGTTATACTAGGGTTAATGCATATATATATATATATAATATGTGCGTGTGTGTGTGTGTGTGTGTTTTTAGGGCAAATTGTAAGATAAGCTTGTTAATGTAAGAAAAAACCTTAGGGATTGCTTCACCAAGTCCTTATCACGTGATTTCTTAATAAACTCATAGAGTTGTACATTGGTATATTTGCACTGTTGGATTCACTAGGGTCAGTAAAAGCCTTTTTAAAGGTTAGTAACTCTGTATCTAGACCAGACCATCAGAATCTCTTCACAAGTTATCAACAATCTAGATCCGCATAAAGTTTAAGAATCTTTTTTTTTAAACCAACCTAATCAATTTTAAAAACAAAAGATAAAAAGTTTCACCATCCCTCTCAAGGTGATTACGAACAACTCCATTAATAGCCTAGATCTATTTAAAAGAATGATCTCTCAATCTATTCAGTTGAAATCAAATATGAATTTAAAAGATGCACCACTCGGTTAAACCCACGAAATTAAGTTTTAGCTACTAATTATAAATACCCAGTTGATATTCATTAAAACAATTTGAAATCACATGAATCAGGTCTTGGATTCACAAACCTTAAGCTAAATGATTATTTCTTCATGGATGCAAATGTTAAGCAAAAAATTCTAAAGAAATAATATGAAATTAAAGATGAAATCACAAATTAAGCACAGAACCTTGTAAAAACAAACATTAAGTTTACAACGAATTTATTGAGAAAACTTTGAGACTTCTAAAGCAAGAAGAAACAACTCTTTTGCCCTAGAATTCTCCCTCTATTCTACATTAGAAATATTTACAAAAGGTATTCTAAAATATTCAACACACTGCACTGTTACATATCATATGCTTTTACATGTTTATTTATAGGATAAGATAAAAAAATCATGATGATTTTATTCACTGACACGACAAATTCTTTATAAATGAATTCGTTCTTTATTTTCACCTACGAGTCTGGAGTGATAGCTCATAGGTCACTTTTCACTGTGTACATCAAGCGCTCAAAAGTTGCTTGAATGTCAAGGTTCGATCTAAGCTATGGCTTTCCATTAAAAAGCTCAAGTTCTTGTCTAGATTCAACTGCGAGATTCATTGAGTTCATTGAAGGCTTGAAATACTGGCTTTAACCCAAGCTGTGCTTTTCTCAACAAAAGTGTGATTTTTATCCAACTTTGGTCCCGAGTTGAAATTGGGGCTCAATACTATAGCGACAAAAGCTGTATATGAAGTCTAGGGCTCAGTCACCTCAATATAGAAGTCGAGGATCATGTTGAGTGCTTGATCTAGGGTGCGATGAGTCAATTTGCCTTGTTGTTTTGCCCTTGATGGGTCTTTTTCAAGGCTCGGCTAAGTTTTGCTTTACATAATTGTTTTTGTTTTGCTTCAAATCTTATTTAAATCACTTTGTTTCTTCTTCTTTTGATTCTAGGAGCTGAAAAACAACATTTAAACAATAAAAGCACATATTCACAAGAATTGACCTAAAAATGCATCAGATAAAGCTTATATTCCTTTTAAGGAAATAGAATAAAATAGACTTGTCAATTCTCTAGGACATATAATTTCCTATAATGAGGTTAAATTAGACCCTTCTAAATTAAAAGTTATAGAAGAATGGTCAAAACCAAACTTAATGAAAGAATTAAGAGGATTCTTAGGGTTTTTTTGTTACTACCAATGATTTGTCAGGGGATGTTCTATGATAGCAACACCTTTGACTAATATGCTTGAAAAAGATCAATTTATTTGCAGAGAGACATCACAACATAGGTAGCATTTGAACGTTTAAGGGAAGCATTGGTTACAACATCAGTTTTAACACTTCCTCATGTTACTCAAGATTTTCTTATTGAGTGTGGTGCTTCGAGAACAGGTATAGGGGTAGTGTTGCTCCAACTCAACTATTTAATAACATATTTTAGTAAGAAGATACCTAAGCATTTTACTAAAGCATCTACTTATGTTATGGCACTCTATGCTATTATTGAAGCAGTGAGAAAGTGTACGCATTATTTGGTGCAAAATTCATCATTAAGACTAATCATAGAATTCCTAAAGAGTTATTAACACAAGTGATTCAAACACTAGGTCTGTAGAAATACTTTAATGAATTGATGGGTTTTGACTATATAATAGTATATAAGAAAGGATTAGACAATCTAGTGGCAGTTGCACTTTCAAGACAACAAGAGAATGAACTATATACAGCACTTCCTATACCTACATTGGATTTTATGGATGGATTGAAAAAGAGTATACCACTTTACCTACTTCTCAACAAGTAATTGCTATTTAAATGCAGGATTTAGGTCCAAGTAGAAGGCTAAATGGCAAAATCGACTGCTATATTGCCAGAACAAGCTGTTTTTAGATGCACTGTTAAGACAACATGATAATGAACTATATATGGCACTTTCTATCCCCACATTGGATTTTATGGATGAGTTGAAGAAAGAGTACACCACTTTACGTGCTTCTCAACAAGTAATTACTAATTTAAATGCAAGATTGGTGTCCATGTAGAAGAATGAGTGGCAAAATGGACTATTATATTGCCAAAACAAGCCGTTTTTAGTGCCTTAGTCTTTGTTCATGTCGAAACTCTTATGTGAATTTCATTCCGTGCCAATGTCGAGTCATTTTGGTATTATAAAGACATATAAGAGAATTTTGGCTCAATTTTATTAAGTTAGCATGGGTAAACAGATAGAGGATTATGTGAGTCATGTGCTATTTGTCAGCATGTTAAATATGACACAAGAGCACCTTCAGGATTACTGTCCCCTTTTCCTATTTCGGATAGAATTTAGGAAGACATCCATCGATTTTGCCACATATCTTCCCTATTTAAAAGGTTTTACAGTGATTTTTCTGGTGGTAGATTAACTATTCAAATATTGTCATTTGGGGCCTTTAGATTCACATTTCATAGCAACCAAGGTGGCTAATCTATTCATGACCATGGTTGTTAAATTACATGGATTTCCAAGGACAATTGCTTTGGATAGGGATTCCATTTTTCTTAGCTGATTTAAGCAAGGACTATTTCACTAAAGTGGTACTAAATTGAGTATGAGTTCATCCAATCATCTATAATTAGATAAACAATCTGAGGTGATTAATAGAACCATCAAACAATATCAACATTGTTCTGTGATGGTTTATTCGCATCAATAGGAAATTATCATAGATGGAATATGCATATAATATCTTTCCATGAGGGTTCTAGAAATATACCATTGCCAACAGTGTATGGAGGAATGCAACCTTCCTAATTATATCAAAGAGTTTTAGGTGGTGCCAGTAGTAGATCAAGAGCTACTCATAAGGGACAAAATTTCAAGGAGCATTCATGGAAATTTGCTTAAAGCTTAGAATGAGATGGAATCACTAGCTGATGAACTTTGCACCGATGTTCACTTTGAAGTGGGTGATAAATTATTTGTCAAGCTTCAACCGTATAAGAAAATTTCATTAACAAGTACTTAGGGTCATAAATTGTACAAAAGATATTATGGAACGAGAGCACCAAATTGTTACCTAGCTCACTCTACAATAAGTCCACTTACTATCTTCACTGATGAAACCTTTTCTTCACACTATATATTCTTTCTTTTACTCCTTTCCAACCCTTTTTGTCTCTCTCTTCTCCATAGTAAACATTACTAGTTAACGAAACCCTAACTCTACTTCTTTACGTTCTTAATGAGTTACTAATCTTTTGTTTGTGTTTCTTCCATGTATATGTGAGATTGGATTTGAGCACTACTTTAAGTTGGCTAAACTCCAAGTACCAAAGGCACCAATTTCAGGAATAAATCTTGCATACCCCTTTATTCATGTTACTCGCTATATATACAAATCTACGTAACAACTAACTGCTTCTTTGTTATGGCCTTTCACTATTGTTCTAGATCTATTATATTTGTTAATCACTATTGCTATGTATGCTAATATGATGTTCTACACATTTTTACCCTAATCGTATTTGACTATTGAGTCATCTTCATACTTAATCTCGTAACAATGGATCCTATGAATGCTTAGTTGGACTGTTAAGTTCCCTATATATAAATTTTGGTGATAACAAAAGGGTTAGAACTTATTTAATAAGTGTGTTACTGAGTACATGTTAACTCAGCATAAGTTTATTTAGAATATATAATATCTAATATTATGAGCAAAATTGTTAGCCAAATGTTTTAACAGAAGTTTCAGATAAAAGTAAGATAAAATTCTTGCATGAGTTATTTCAAAAGTTATTCTAGAAACTTATCTATATAGAAGTGTTATAAACCACAATTTATTCCTAAATTTTTATTTAAAAGCTGAAGATAAAAGATAGACAAAAGTTTCTACAAAACCTTTTATCATATCCTAATTGAACTTCTTCTAGTTCTGCGAGAAATTTTATATAAGTTGAATATTTAATGATTATGAAGGCCTAGATCTAGTTGTCAAGTGTATTTGGGTAACATACTTGATGTCACGCCCCGAGGGATACCCTAAATGTGGCAGTCCGTCGTACACAATACTAAAGCCTAGGAATGACTACCTTAGTCATGCAAAGGCTTTCATATTATGTACAAGGCGTACATCACAACCAAGGGGACGCATCTGAGTAGCACAATTTATATTGATAATAAATAAGTAGCAAGGCAAAGAGAATACTTAATATAAAACGTAAGCATATCACAATTCAATTCTTAAAGCATATTCTTCTATTATCTTCAAATAAGTATACGTCCCTAATCATATAGGTTATCACATATAAAGAACCTTACAAAATTTCTTCATCGTATGATTCCATATCCTTAATCATTCGTTCATGACTTCCTTAATGTCATGGTCCTCAAATTTAATCTACGAATACACCTGTTTTAACAAAATCTATAGGGGTATAAGCTACAACTAGCTTAGTGAGATATTCCTTTCGTTCGTACCATAATTTCAAACAAGTTTATTTAATTAATCAAACATATGATATGCATACAATGCAACAATCACATGATTACGCGAATATATATAGTCATCCGGAAACCATATATAGAACGGATTTACCCCTCCGTATCATAGGTTAGGGAATCGGGGTTGAAGGTCCTCGACCTTCTACTGCTAGTCCCCAGGTCCTCACCCACAGCGTTCGGTTGGCTCGGCTCCGAACCTAGAGTCGCTTTCCTCGAGCGATTTGGATTCTCCAGGAAGGAACATGGCCCGTGGCACCGCACGATCACAGCCAATCCAACTCTACGCGTAGGAGTAGCAGCCTTCTGAAATAGATGTGACTCGATGGATGCTATGCGTGAACGTTTTATTGTTCTTAGGTCAAACCTTATTAAGATTTATTAGGGGCGATCAATCAATTTAGCAACAATAAACAATCATACAAGTAAGTAAACAAAATTACTTAAACAAGCAGATCGAAGTTGCGATATTCTTAATTCTCATTTCACGCATAAACATAGAATCATATGTATAATCCCGAAATCCCCAAATATATTCGTTTTTATCTTTTCTTAGTATACTAATGCTACTACATTACAAGCACAAATAAGGTAATGAAATTAGAAGGAATGACTCACTCGTCCATTTCGCTATCTCCTTAGTCGTAGAAATCCTCGAGTAGGGTATTTCCGTATCCTTCGTCACCTAGACAAAAGAAATACTCGGGATAAGTATTTCATGTATTTCTATTCTTAGAGATTCTAAACTTTACTTAAAATTCGTGGTAAAATCGTATAAAAAGAAATTCCAACTTAAAATGGCCATAACTTGCTCATTTTAACTTGGAATTTCGCATATGATATACCGTTTTCTACCTATTTGAAAAGTTTTATCCATTTCGAAACTTATCTTGGTCATAAAAGGTCATTTGGGTTCCTAAAACGTCAGGTACAGATTTAAAACGAATTTTCTAAACTTTTGCAAAAATCCATTTTCTAACTCAACTCCATTTAAAGAAAATCCTTTTGTAATAATATAAATATACATTTGATAAACACCTTTGAATATGTAGGTATGCTCACTTTATATGCAAAATCCCAATGGTAGTGTCTCAACAATTTATCTCATAAAACAATTCATTTAAACCTTAGTTTTGAAAATTTCCTTTCAAGTATCTAAAGAAACTTTATATTTTTCCTAGGTTGTTATAAATGAGTATATTCTTATTTTATTTTCTTCATTTCTTCTTCCAAAACAAGTTGAATTTTTCCTTAATCCTTTAGTCTTGTATTAAATTTTCCTTCTAGTGATTAAAGTTTAAATTCATCAAAAGTATATTAAGTTGATAAAAACCTTTTCATAAATTTTTGTATTTAGGATGGTTTTTAGAAAATGAATCTTGTCTTCTTATATTTATTTCTAAAATATAAGCTTTTGCTTTCCAAAACTTGTTCTTTCATTTCTTTTGAAAAGAATCATTTTTATAAAATCCATTACTATAAATCTTCCTCATTTATATTCCTTTGAAAATTAGTTCCTTCTTTTTAGAAATTTGAAAATCATTATTTTTCCTAAGTGGGTCCATAACTTGATGAGTTGATTTTTGTCTTAACTCTGAAAACTAGTTTGTTCCTTAGTTTAGAAAAGAGTTTAAGTCTTAAACTTTCGATATTAACGATTTATTTTTCTAAAAACTTAGATTACCATAAAATACAAGGAAAATATTTATTTACGTTTTCTTGGTAAAACTATCTTTGTTATTTAAGAAGACTTGAGAAAACTTGTATTATTCTATTTCTAGGTTGTTGATAATAACTTCATGTTTTTGTGGTAAATCATATAATTGGAAACTTAGCTTTGAGTTCATTTAGTAAAACAAGATTCTATTTTTAGACTAGTTGAGACATTAGCATTATGCAAATGCATGTATCATGAGCATATAAAATAATAAGAACATAAGAAAATACTAGAAACAAATAATAAGTAATAAAATATCAAGCATTGGGAACCTTAGCTTCATCAAGGAATCCCGATCAAGTATTGGAGCCTTAGCTTTATCAAGGCATCCCGGGACTAAGAATGGACTAGTCCCGAAAGATTAAAATAAATAATCAAAAGGTTGTTTTGACTTGATATGGACAAGTCTAAGACTAGAAAGACTAGTCTTAATAAAATAAATAAATTGCATAACTTGAATGTAAATAAATAACCAAATGAGCTTATATGCTCTAAATAAATATATATACATAATATACATAATATAAGTTAGATTAGAAGCAAATAATAACAATTAATAACAACATAATAAAATAGGAAGCTTATGTACAAGAACAAAACATGAACATGTTGTTGCTTTTACGACTCATATGAGTTTCAAAACAACACCATAGTTATGTTAAGTTACATGACATGGATGAATAATAGATGGAAGAAATATTACCTAAAGTATGTAAGAGATATGGGGATGGTAAATGAAATGGGTATTATGTGAGTAGTGATATGTGGTAGATGGTTTGTGTATGAGACATGATTTTTGTGAGGAATTGATTTGAGAGAGTTTTGGTAGAGAGAATTCTTGATGAGAGAATTTGTGGAGAGATTTTAAGAGAGTTTTGGTAGTGTAAAGAATTGTGTGAAAGAATGGAAAAGGAAGGGGGTATTTATAGAATTTTTTGGAGTGATTTTTGGATGTAATAAAATAAATTGAAAAAGAAAAATAATTGAGATGAAGGGGAGAGGGATGGCGCCGGTTTTGGCTTCTTGAGAGGGGGAAATTGTTTTATTTTGTTTGTTTTGTGTAATAAAGAAGTAATGTGTAAAGTTGATGTGATTAAAGGTGTATTGGAAATGAAAAAAAGTAAGAAAAGAGATATATAGGTGTAAGAAATAGGTGTAAGAAAAAGTAGAGATAGGTGAATAGTAATGAATAGTAGAAAAGTACTATGAATAGTAGACTAGACAATTAAAGTACCGGTAGTAATAAAAATACGCGTAATAATGCGATATCTGTAATTTTTAGCTACCGAAAAATTCTAAAACTGACATTTTTGGAATCCTTGTATTTTTACGAGTCTATTGGTATAAACGGAATATTTTTAATATTCCGAGCTCCGGGACACGCTTTTCGAGAATCGATCCCGTTTGGGTCCGAAGGTCACTCAAAATTCGCGAATCTGATATTTTTATGTTACCTTACGTTATTACGAACTATTCTAGGCCATTAATTTAATTTCGTTTTCTAGGGTTTGAAAACGCGGGATTGCCGGATCTTAAACACTAGGGTTCGTTGTTGACTTTTAGGGTTCCGTTTTGATTTCCGATTTTACTAAGTTATTTGTAAGATCGTATAATTTTCGAGTCTTGATCGTTTTAGAATTTTAGCTAGAAATTTATATTTTATTTTATTTGTGATTATTTAATAGTTTTTAGTTCTCGGAATCGCTTAACCGAGTCTAGAGTTATGAGCTGACTCAGTTTGACTTTTGGTGAGAATTTGAAATTTGTGATTTCTGAAATTTATCGAAGGTTTTAAGATTTTGCTATTGATCGTTATTTGGATATATTGGCTTGATTTGCGTGTTAGAAAACGGTTAGGGAATTTAATTAATGTACGGACGTTGATTAAACCGGTAGTTAGAATTTCGTTTCAAGGGTTCCTGTTTTATCAAGATTGAGAAAACTCGTTTTTTTGTTCTCATTTGGAATTAAGTTTTAACTTGGTTCGAGTTTTAGGGTTTCGTTTCCGGTATTTGACTCGGTCTAGAATTGAGTTTTAATCTCAAGTTGATTTTTTGGGTTTTTGATATTTATACTTCTAGAATTATTTTTAAGGATTATGAAAATTTCTGGGGGTTTACACTTGATGTGTTCTACAAAAGTTAAACTAATTATCATAGGGATTATTTTTCTAAATTATTCCTATTAATTTATGTTCAAAGACTTGATGATTCAAGGTTTCCAATAGAATTCTTTTGCTAAGTTTTGTTTTTGTTTTTGTTTTTGTTTTTGTTTTTTTTTTTGTTTTTTTTTTTTTGCAAGGATGATAACAAGATTGGCAACAAGAATATTTCTTTTTTTGAAGAATGGATAAAGACATGAAAGGATACGCAGGTTTTAGAAGAATAGATATTATTCCACAATTCAAAGGATACATGATAGCTTTAGAATATATTATCTAATAGCAAACTTGTCTCAAACAAAAGATAATTTCAAAGATGATTTTTATATAGATTTCAAATGCTTATATCTCAGGATTATTAAAGATATTTTACGGATTTGCAAAATCATAGGGAATAACAAGATAATGTTGAAGATATATGATTTGAAGAATAAAAAAGAGAAGATCTTTGACAAATGATATACAACATATCAATAAATCAATTTATGAGTTATTATGAGAAAAAGCCTTCAATTTACTCTCTTGTTCTCTACTTAGAAACTTTTACAAATGTTTTATTATTATGTTTCTATAGTTTGTTCCTTTGAGTTTATGAGTGATAGTTGAGAGTGTTCTTGTCACTGTGGTGATTAAATAGCTAGAGTAGCTAAATAGGCTCAATAGTGAGACTTTGCTAAAGTGGTTTGGTTTGATTGTTTATACTATCAATTATTCTTTTGGTATAGTGGACACAACCGATAAAGACAATCGGATCCTCAATGTGAAACTAAAAGAGAGGACTGATTCCCAAGGAGGAACCTCTATATATATCGTTGTTGGATCTTCTTATCCTTTATCTCTTAAATTTTTGATTTTTACTTTGCTATTATCCATTTGTTAGTCATTTATTTGCAAAATTAAGAGGGACGTTTTGATTTTAAATAATTTGAAAAAAATTAATTTTTTAAACACAATTAATTAACATCCCCTCCCCCTCCCTCGGCCCTCCCCTCTCTTGATTGTGTAATTAGGACAAACAATTGGTATTAGAGTTGTAAACATCCAGTTCATATAAAGTGAATGACAGTCATTAAATTTGCAATGTAAAATTTTTTAAAGAAGTTTTAAGTAAAGTTATAAAGATCACTTCATATTTCTTTTCTTTTTGTTAATTAAGAATAAAATAATACAAACAATTTAATTGTTTTTTAAAAATTGGAACTATTACAAATAGGATTTGAAAATAAAATTTTCTATAATTTTCACTATCAATGATCAATAATAACTTAATTAAACAAGGTAAATATTATAACTTTAGTAGATTTAAAGAAACCATACAATAATTAGTAATTTGTAAACTTTAGAAAATTTTCATAATTAAAATTTTAATTAAAAATAGTACTTTATCATGTAGTATTTGTATGTATAGAACTCAAAAGGTAAAATGATGTTGTAAATAAATAAATATAAAATCATAACTCTAATAACAAAACGAACTCTTATAATATCTTGTGATAAAACAATAATTAAGAATATGAATAAAATCAATATTTTAATATTATGGTCATGAGATAAAAGACAATATTGGAAATACAATAGATAGATCATCTTGATTTAATTTAGAATTTGAACTTAGATGGTTTAATTAAATAAAAAACAGTAAACAATAGAGTATGATTAGATAAATTAATAAAATTAAATTAGCAAATATATTGATTGAATTTTGAGATTTCAAATGTTCTCTCCAATAAGCCTCTTTGCTTTAGTAATTTTCTTCAACAAATCAAATTTTATCATCTTTTGAAATTCTCAAACTAAACTTATTTTCTTTTAATTTCAAATCTCCAAATATTTGAAAATAATTCACTTTAAATATTTAGTAAATTTATAAATACCCATTCTTCATAATCATCAATTTGTATCCCTTTCTTTTAATTTATAAAAGACCCCAAATTTCTTAAGTTCAATTACTTAAAATTTATAAAATGCTTTAATATAGCTATTTTAACCTAAATCTTTTTTTTTTTATCCCCATAAATTTTGTAGCCATCTGCTTGATTAAAAATATTATATCTTATGTTTAGACTCAAACTATATATCAATTTCTTACAAATTGAACTTCAAAACTAGATTTGTAATTCACAATAGTAATTTCTATTATATAGATTATCAAATTATTTCCTAATTATTTACAATAATTAAGATAATAATTTAAAAAATTTAAATCAAAACCATTACTCCTAAAAATCTATAAATATCTCCTTCTTCTTATCCTTTTTCTTTCCTTTGTTTTTCACTGTCCTTCTTTTCCTTTTCTTCTTCATTTTCAATTCTTTCTTTCTCTTCTTCATTTCTCTTCTTTTTCATTTAAAATCCCAAATCCAAGTAAATTATAGAAGAAGCGAAAGATAGAAAACAAGATAGAAGACAGGGATCATGCATGTAGTAGCTTGAAGAACTTAGGAGAAGTAGTGGTAAAAAAGATCAAGAAGTTTGAGTTGTCTAAGAAGATAAGTATAGTTATTTTTCTTTGTTTGATTTGTTGTTTATACATGTATATGATGAACTAAAACTAGACATAAGTAGAATCTAAGATAAAACTTGCAAATTTGTAATATATGAATATGAATATCAAAACCTAGGTTAACATATATACATGTATTGGTTAGATGTTGATTAGATAATATGTGAAGTAAAAATATGTTTAGGAGTGTTGTTTAAACTTGAAATGGATTTGCATGATGTTTTTATAATGTTTTGAATGAAGTACGATATAGTTAAAAAGTTATATTTTAAAGAAAAGAACAGGGAAAAAAGTGAAAATCAAACTCAGGGCACTCATCATGGGCATGGTGGACCCCGCTCGTTTAATTTATCTGAGTGAAAAGATAAAAAATTGCTGAAGCAAATGCTTGTATTGCTATTAATTGTGCTCCTTTTTCGATGGTACTAATTATCGTTATTTGAAACTTAAGATGGAAACATATGTGACAATCAACAACTATGATTCCTGGCATATTATTCAATTCGATGACAAGGAAATAACCTTCGATGAAGGTCCTACTCTCACTAAAGTAGACAGAGAAAGGTTGAATTGAATCATAAGGCTAAGGATCTTTTTCTTGCTACTATAGTTGCATCTGAATATTATCTTATTTCATCTTGTACTTGTGCTAAAGAAATCTAAGATACCTTGAGTATCACAGATGAGGGAACTAAAAATAATAAAGACACTAAAATTAATGCTTTAATGGAACAATATGAATTGTATAAACGCCCTAACATGAAGGCATTACAACCTGCCACGTGTCCTTCTCTTTATAAGAACATGCTAAGGCTAAACAATACTATAATATAAGTAAACATTAATATTAAACTCCAAAACTCACATAAAAGGGTATCTATTTAAATTTATAAAACAAATTCTTTAAAGGAAACACCTTGTTGGCATAAACCAAAGCCAACATAACTAATAGTTCTAAAACATAAAATAAAACTTAAAACAAATATCAAAGTTTATAAAAGAAAGTTTGCAAAATTCTCTATAATCATCCAAGTCTATCTTTAGGAATCATAAAAGTCTAGAAATCAACAGATAATCCATTCCACTTGTGTCTTCCCCATCATCTACATAAATATCATATCTGGATAGGTCAAACATAATTGGATCTTCACATGTTCCTAAAATGATAAAAGAATGAGCGAAAACGCCTAGTACGCCAATCCACGAAACAAATGCATATTCAAACATAACATATATATCAAATGTAACTTATTTTAATGCAACCAATCAGATTATTATCTTTATTAAGCCAGCTAAACAACACAGTTTAGAACTATAAATCCCTAGTCCCAAACTTGGAGTAACTTAGATCCTTGAAAATCAACCAACTTCTAAAAGTAGGTAATTACAAACATATATTGGTGAATGGGTACTCCTTAAACACCCGCCGCCGTACTGCCAAAACACCTAAATCTACTGGAATCATCTCCAAGTGCAACTCCATTAGGGACAACAACAACAAGGATCAACAGTTGCCACACCAGTATTACTCTCTACCAGGTCTTTACTGGTCATAGCCAAACACACCCAGTAGACAAATTAAATAAGCTGAATAGATTTAGATTAATTATTAGTCTCTTCCTACAACAAAGCATATAGAATACTAAACCTGCAAGCAAATACAACAAATCCGGAATGTCGTACCTTATTCAAATTCAGGAACACATTCTCAAAACCACAATATCCTTTAAGAACAACAACCCAATTATCTAAATCTCCTGATAATACGTCATCATTAGAACAAACCCTAACAAAACAAATTCTCCCAAAACCCTAAACTTTCAATTAAAACCACAATTGCACCCTCTTTCTCGATTGAATTCAACAAAAACCTACAAGAACAGACTTTTCTCCAAAACCCTAATTTGTAAATCAACAATTGTAGACAATCCATCATAAAAATCAGTCTTTTATTAAATCTATGATTAAAAGGATAAGAACTTACTTTGATTGATCTCAAATCCTGATTAATCACCAAAAGATCGGATCTTTTCAACAAAACCCAAACCCTAGGATTCTTCAAACATAAACAGACAAAACCCTAAATCAAGAAATCATTTTGATGAAATCTCAGGATAGAAAAGAGATATAATTACCTTGAATTGCTTCTAAATTCTCTTAAATCTCCAAGAAATTGGATTTAAAATAAAAAAACTAGGGTTCTCCTCAAGAACTCCTTCAAAAACATGAGAAATCAATGAGAAAGACGTTGTTTTCATGTAAATCTACATAAATCATATATAGATCTCCTTACTTGGACCAAAGATCTTGATTTCCTCTTCATTTCTCTTTAAAGAAAAAAACCTAGCAGTACTCTTGGAGAAGAAAAGACGATAAAACAAGGAAAAATGAAACCCCTTAGAAGGATATAAAAACTTAACGTTTTAGAACCTACACCTACAAGCTACATTTGCTAAGTCGCAGGTGTGCACTGGTGCTATAGGATTCCTAAGTTGGAGGCGTAGAGACCAATTTTCTTTTGTCAAAAGCTATTCTTCAAACATCTCTAGATCATAGACAAAACCATCAACTTAATATTAGGCCTTATCATTTTTCAACATATGATAACTTTTGCCCTTTGTCATAATTTATTGAAGATTTACTATCTTTAAAGATTTGTTGACCATCATTAAGGTAAGAGATGATTATTATATATCTCATTTATTAGGAATGACCAAAATTTCCCTTTCGTTAATTAACAAATGACATTCCTTTGCATTTCTTTATAAAATATTTTTCTCTATACTACAAATTGTTTAAGTTAAATCAATTGAAAATATCACATATGCATTTAATAGATGTATTGCTAGTATAAACCACCTTGTTTCTCTTGGTAAAGAGATTGTTAACCTGATCTTGTCCAAAAGATGGTGAGAATCTTTCCTAGGTCATGGAATCTAAAGAAGACTATAATACCAGAAGCTCAAGACCTAAATAAGCTGACTTTGAGTCAACTTAAATAGAAGTTCATGGCATATGAACCTTATGTTATACAAACAAGTGATGTTGAAAGTAGCAACAAAATTATTCTACTCAAAGAAAAACAAGCTACTTATGACTATAATGATATAGACATAGAAGATGAAGAAATCAATATGCTTATCAAGAAGATCAACAAATTTCTAAAATTTGAAGGTAAGAAATAAAATAATTTTAAGAAATACAAATCTAAGAGAAATGATTTTGATGCAGAAAAGGGATATAAAGAGAAAAAGAAAGAGAAGACGGAGATAGTGTGCTAGGAATGCAAAAAGCCAGGTGACATAAAGTATGAATGTCCTATTCTGATCAAGAAGCTTGAGAAATAAAAGAAGAAAAGAAAGTCATTGATTGCCACTTGGAGTGACTTGGATAATACAAAAAGTGATCCAAAAGATTCAGATGATGAAGAGACGGAAGAGGATAATGTATGTCTTAGGGCACTATCAAGCAACCAAACTAAGGTATCTTCTGATTTTGAATATCAAGATGTGTCTTATGATATTTTAAGTGAAATGAATAAGCTTTTGAAACTTTTAACTAAAGCTAATAATAAAATAACAAAGTTAGATCAGGAAAACAAAAACCTTAAGCAAGAAAAGGAAGCTTTAAATAGAACTAATATACTATCATGCCCCGAATAAGACCCTAAACGTGGCAGTCCACCACATATAATATCAAGACCTAAGAATAACTATCTTAGTCATGCGAAAGTCTCGGTATTATATTAAGGGGTAATAGGAGACGCTTTTAAGAAGTGTGGTCTAAGGGAGTAAAAATGAACATACAAGAACTAGAAATAAAGTTATCTCATAAAAGTAATTAAAAGTCTATTACATAAATCATAGGGGCATTCTCCCGCTAAATCTCTAAGGATGTCATAAAGGTTACTAGTCTTTACAAATATCTTAAACGCTTCATCAAAAGATTTTATAGGAATTCTATTCGAAACATTCAAGTAGATTTCCTTCAAAAGCTCCCAAAGGAAAACTTACTGGAATATGGTGAGACCTTGCGTATAAGAACAGATGTTTCTACATAAACAAAAATCTATAGTGGTGTGAGCTTTACGAGCTTAGTGAGAACAAACCCAATGATCATATTTAAAATAAAACAACAACCAAGTTTATTAAACTAGCAAGTGAAGTGCAATAAACATGTGAGTATATATGATATACGATTTTTCTGGGATCATATGTTGAATGAATTTGCTCCCTTCATTCGGGGTTAAGTATTCTGGCCAATTACAGACAACATTTCTGAAAAACCATTTTTATATATCTTACCGACTACTATTCGCCATAAAAACATGTAGTTCTTATCGCTCCTACTCGCCATCAATTTGTAGATCTTACTAGCTCCTATTCGCCACATACAGATACTAACGGTTATGCCAACCACTACTATCATACACTTGTCCCACCAATTGTATAATAGCAAATGTACTGTGACTCAACGAATGGAGTGCATGTAACAACTTTTTATTTAAAGCCTAGCCATTTGAATTACAATTTCTGCAATGATCATCCAATTTCAAACACTTCAATATGCTAATAGAACACACAACTCATTATAAGCAATTCATGGCTCGATACACTTAAAGTTCTTTCATCAACATCATAATCACATGCACCTTCAATTTTATCTTTTTCTAAGTCTAGTGCTATTATGCTACAAGCACAATCATAAGTATGAAAATAAAGGAAGTAGACTCATTCGGCCATGGTTCGATGATACTCCCTTAATCGTAATAATCCTCGGGGTAGTACACGTCCTCCTCCTCGTTTCCTAAACAAAGGAAATAACCAAAATGAGTATTCCATGGAATTTCTACTCAAAAGTTCTAATTCTATTCTCTAGTTGCGATAAAATTTGTATAAATGGAAATTCCAATTTAAAACAGCTATAACTTGCTCATTTTAACTCGGAATTTCGCATATTATATATCATTTTCTATTTACTCAAAAAATCTATCCATTTCTATGGTTATTTTCGTTAAAAAAAATTTGTTTGGGTTCCGAAACCATAAGGTACAGATTCATCCCAAAAATTTCAGTTTTCAAAACACAAGTTTGCAAACTTTTCTTTATCCAAAAATACTTGTACCCAAAATGCAAATATTAGTATAGTTGGAAAAATCCTTTGAATATATATGCATTGACCCATATCACATGCATGAATTTAATGAGGTTGTCTCAACAATGATTTTTGTAAAACAAGATATCCTAAAAGTTGGAAAAATAAAACTTTGAAAACTTTCACTCAGTTTGTTGGAAAAATTTCTTGAATCATTTTAAGTGAGTATTTCCTCCTTTTACTTCTAATTCTTAATCTTTTGAAATAATTAAATTTCTCCCAAAAATAATTTTTTTTTTCTTTTTAAGATTCTTACAACGTAACTTCTAGGGTTAAAAATATAGCTCCTAAGTATTCCTTGATAGTGGTTAAGATTTATTAAATTTTACATATTCTTAATTTTTTGTAAAACCCATTTTACTTTAATAAATAACAATGATTTCCTTAGTTGTTTGCTAATTTTTATTCTTAGGAAAAATTATTTCTATAAAAGAAACTTTTTGATGATTTTACAAAACTTGTTTAGTCCTTAATATTTTAGAGTATTGGCGAAACTTTCACAAGAAAGTTTAATGAAACATTTGCTGATCAAGAATTTGAAACCAAAGGAACCTTTTCCATTTTATTGTTTTGAAAGGAGTATGTGTGATATATCTACTTTATGCATTATTTTTTGAAATTTTTATGTCCTGTTTTGCTAAAAACTTGTGATGAGCTTATCTAGATATTGGAAAAGATTTGCTAAGATAAATTCCCGAGTTTTTATGGAAAAATCATTTCTTAAATGAGAAAAGTTTATTTTTGAAAAGAGTTCTCATCTTCTATTATTTAAGAAAATTTCCCTTTTTATTTTTTTTGAGACGATATCAATATACTCATGCATGAACATGAATATGTAGTCATGAGAGATAAAACAATATATCATAATAAGATAAAACATATATAGGAATCAATAAGAGCATAATATTAAGATCAAGTATTAGGACCCTAGTTTTATCAAGGTAACCCAATCAAGTATTAGGAGCCTTAGCTTCATCAAGGCAACCCAAGACCAAAAATAGACTAGTCTCAAAAGAAAAAAGAAAAAGAAAAGAAAAGCAATAATAAAAGAGCAAATTAGAGGATGTTAGTAAGCATTTAGGTTCTAAAAATATATAGTTATACATATATTTAATGATGTATATAGAGTTAGATAGGAGCATAATAACAATAATAACAACATGATATCATAATAACAAAATAACAAATTGGAATTCCTAGCATGTGCAAGAACAAAACATGAACATGTCGTTGCTTCTACAACTCATGTGAATTTCAAGAAACAACACCATGGTCATGCGAAGTTACATGACATGAGTAAATGAATAATGATATAAGTTTACCTAAAGTGTTTCGAGTTGACTAAAGATGGTAGATGAGTGTGGTATTATGTGAGTAGTAATGAATGGTAGATGGTTTATGTGTAGTGAAGAATTTTGGGAAAGATTCAATGGAAGCGAGTTTTTATAGAGGGAATTTGTGGAGAGAGAAGTTGTGAAGAAATTTTGGAAGAGTTTTGCTATGTAAAATGAGTGTGTGAAAGAAACTGAGGGAGAGGGGGCATTTATAGAGTTTTGTCAAGGGAAATTAGATGTAATAAAATAAATTGAAAAAGAAAAATAATTAAGGATGAGAGAAGGGGTATGTGCACCGGCCATGTGTCATACTCCAAAGGATACCCTAAACGCGACAGTCCGCCACACTTGATATCTAAACTCAAGTATGACAACCTTAGTCACTCCATGTGTTCAAACACCAAGTACAAGGCTCACGTTCAACATATAGGAAACCATACTTTGAATCGAAATAGCTTAAGAAGACATATATCGCAATAATAATGTAAATCACAACAGTTATATCTAGATTTAATTTATTACATGATCTAAGGGGCTACCTGTAAACCCCGGTTCTTCAAGTAGCCAAGAAAACCCTAGAACCGGAAACCAAAACCCTAAATCGGAATAGCTCAAGTCTGGAGTGAGAATTAGGAATCCTAATTCCGGCTTTTCCTCGGTTTCCAATTAATAAACTTTTCTAAGAAAATTTAATTTTGATTATAGTTCTTGTTTATATTTCAAACTAAGAAAATATCAGATTTTAAGAAAATTTGAATTCCGGGTCATCCCGAAACCCATTATAGAAAAACGTGCCCCGGAAATAGAATTTCAAAAATATACTTATGAATACTCATTTGAACCGAAATAAAATAAGGATTTCAAAAATATATTTTCATAATTTTCCGGTTTATGAAAAATACAGTTATAGCCTTTTTATTCGTATTTCATTACTACCGGAAATTAAATTGTCTTGTCAACTATTCACTACTATTCATAAAGTACTACCTACTACCTATTAGCCACCCTACAAATCTAACCCTTACCATCACTCAAATCAACTCCTTTCTCCCATAACTTTTGTCCCTTCAACCTCATTTCAACTTATGACAAGTGATACAAATCAAATCAAAGCCAAAAGCAAATGGAACAAATCAAGTTTTCCCTCCCCTTTAAGCTCCCAAACCGGCGCCATTTGGCCCCCCCTCCCATGCTCCATTTGAAATTTTTTTTCACTTCTTTAACCTAATTCCAACTTATATATATACTACTTTTTCTCTCTCTTTCCTCATTCTTTCACTTTCCAAATTTTACAAAGTGTAAAAGCTCTCTTTTCTCTCCCCATTTCCCTCTTGGCCGAAACTTCCCCAAGCCCCCACACACACACACATTCCATTCTTCTTTTCATCTTCCATTTACCTTCAAGTAAGTAGACTTTTACTCCTTTCCACTCATAAAACTTTGTTATGGCTAAGTGATTCTTGGATATTTCAACTCAATGTCCCCATGATCTTTTAGTAGGGACAATGAGATATCAAAACAAGAATCCTGAACCATTACAAAATAGATCTATCACTTAAAGAAACTTTCAAGCCAAAAGCTTTATGTTTCTCCATCAAAAAGTATTTTAAACAAAAGATCTTTTATAAAAATATAGGTTTTATGTTTTCAAAACTCATTTAAGCATTTGATAAAGTAGATCCATCATCTTATTACTCATGATCATGTAGGCATTTAAGGATTCATTATTATTTTGTATTTATGTGCATTAATAGTCTTTAATACTTTTGTCTTTAGTAAATGACTTTCCTAGTATATAGATCTATAGATAGATGAGTCCATGAAGTCAAAAAGAAAAGTACTTTGCAAGAAAAAGACTTATGAAAATTCGGATGACTTTGAAAACTTAGGTCAAAAACACTTTTAACAACTTCTAAACATATATTTTATAAGAAAAATGAAGCCTATGGGTAACAGATAATGTTTAGTAATATTTTTCATGAGTCTAGATGAGTTTTTACTAAAGAAAATGTTGGAAACAAGAAATGAAGTCAATAGGAGTTTTGAGTTAAAAGTCATGTAGGCAAAATTCGTAATAATGGATGTAGGGTTAGAAAACACTATTTTTCCAACTTCAAAAATGATATTTTCTTAAACAAATGAAGTCCTTAGGATATAGATATAATATATACTTAAAGTATTAAGTAAAAAATATATTTTTCCTAAAAGAATCAACTTGAAAATGGACTTTTGTAAATTCGAATTTTTGGAAACCCCATAGTAAAAGACCACTTAAAAGTTTATAAATGTGGATTTTATTAAAGAAATAAAGGCCTTAGGATATAACTAATATAAGAGTCAAAATTTCTTTAAACAAAGTAGAGTTTTTTCTAAAGAAAATCCTTGTAATATGTAGGTGTGGTCAAGTGTAGGAAATTCACTTACTAAACATTGGTATAAAATGGTTTCCAAGAAAAAGTTTATTTTAAAATTCTTTAAATCTAAAAGTTATGAGAACATAGACTCATTAAAGTTCACATCATGACATTCATGATAGGGAAAATCATTACCATTGCATTTAGTATCATTTTATACTTAGGAATCTCAAATGCATTCATCAAAACCGCATTTTTGGAATTGATAAACCGCTGTACAGATCTGATCCCTCAATTCTGAGGCTTAGATATTTTCAAAACTTGATTTAAACTTCATATTTAGAAATCTCTTCCGAAGTAGATAGAAATCGGTATAAATTTTGCGAAATTCCGACTTAAAACGACCAAGTTATGGCCATTTTAAAACGGAACTTCGAAAATGACGCGAATTTCGATTTCACTAAGTTTTCTTAGAGTTTTAGTGTCTTAAGTTGGTAGAATACTTATTAGGGTATTTCTTATATGAATAGGTGAACCCGTGGACGGTGATTCTTTGCCTCCGGACTATTATTACTAGAAGAACGGAGTCCCAATGGTGGAGTGAGTTTTTCTTCCCGATTCATTTATTGTATGTGCTTGTAAAGTAGTGCACTAGAATGTAGGTCAAATGAATGGAATATGAATTATGGGAATTAATGGGAAATTATATGATTGATGATGATGTAGAACACGAACTAAGAATATCGAAACCGGGTGATAAACTTTGGTTGTGTAGTTAGCTATGATGGCTGTCTGAAAATTGATTGATCGCCTAAGTAAAATGGCTTAATCAACTACTTGGACTAATGCTAAATTGACATGTGCATATCACAAGGGGATGGAGCATTAGCATTTGTAGGTTAGTCGTGAACCATAAACGACATCGAATAATCATAGGTTAGTCATGAACAATAAACGACATCGAATAATCGTAGGTTAAGTCGTGAACCATAAACACATCGAATAATCGTAGTTAGCCCGGAACCATAAACGAGATATTGTTAGTACCGCAGTATCGTTAATCTGCTAACCAGGGAGGTGGCAATTCCATCTCAATATGATTTTTGGTTATTCATATGTATGTTGAACTCATGTGTTGATGCATACACTCGCTTGATTAAACTTGATTGAATTGTTGTGGCATAAATGTTATTGTGGAGATTACACTCACTAAGCTAGTTAGCTTACGGCCCTACAGTCCATTCCTTTGTAGCTTACACATTTTGGGGCTTAGGTGACATGACCCCGCTGAACAGGTACCGAAGCTAGGAGTTTTTCCCTAGAAGTTGTAATTTCTGTATTAGACTTCCATCGAAAACTTCTAAGACTTGGATGACGTATAGACCGTTAAAATATTCTTTTAGGGAATGACCCTTAGAATTTGTAATATTTATTTATTTTTCATGAATTATATCCTACTGCCTATGCATGCCAAATTAAGCTTTTATCTCCATTCGGACTTGTACTCTATTGTTGTAAAGGTACGCCTTACATCTATATGAGACTCTCGAAAGACTAAGGTGGTAAATTCGGGAATGTAAGCCCCGGAAAATTTCGATAAATAATTTTCAAGATGAATTTCGAAAATAAACCCTAAAAATCACTCTAAATTAAAACCGAATTCAACTAGTCCAAAAACACGAACGAATTCAGAAACTTTTTAGTCTTGAGAAAATAAAAATCTTAAAAATAAAATAAGAACACAGTGGTCTTCAATTCCAAAACCACTACGTACGATAAATTCCATACGTGACTCCGATTTATAAAATCGGGTAATATAGATAAAAAATACGAATTATTAAAAAGTAAATAACGATTAACTTTCGGAAATGAAACCCAATTCAAAAATTCCGAAAACGTTAAAAGATAATAAATACTTACAAAAATGAAATATAAAATAAATTTCTCAATTTAAATATATGGTATGAACATAAAATATTAGCTTCCAAATTGGCAAAGATCTAAGCAGGAAAATCATCCGGAAACCCTAAGCGGAATACAATAACTAAGTCCGGCAATCTAGCGCCCCTAACCCTAGAGGTCGAGATGTAGTTAAATATGTAGAACAGCTCATAGTAATATGAGTTTGTTTAAAAATATCATATTGGTAAATTTTTGACCTAATTCGACCCCGTTCGGATACAGACTTCGAAAAGCTTGTCCCGGGGCCCGAGATATCAAAAATATACCAATAGTACCGTTAGACTCGTAATTTCATAAGATTTCCAAATATATCAGTTATATAATTTTTCGGGTTATAAAAGTTACAGTTATAACCTTTTTATCGTATTTCCGTTATTACCGATAATTGATTAGTCTTTTGTACTATTCATTTTTATTTCATTAAAAACAAAATTTGTTATTCTTATAAAGTCTTATATTTTTAGATAAATATTTTACATGTTATAGAAAATTTTGTTTTCTAAAATTTAGTTCGTTTCGGGTCTTTACGGGATCAAATTCTGTTTAAGATCCGATACTAAAAATAAAATAAATTAATTTAATAATATGAAAAATATTATATTTTCATTAAATGATTTTTTTGAATTTTTCGGGTTATAAAAATATTATTTATAGCCCATAATCGCGTATTTGATCATACCGATAAATATTTGTTAAATTACTAAAATAATTCATATAATTATTTAAATTTAATTATGAAAAATCTGCTCCAAATATTTTGAATAAATTTTCTAATTTTATTTTATTTTAATTAATTTTATTAATAAAGTACTTTTACAACCCATACCTTCAAGTACACCTTACACATATCACTTCCTTTTTACTTCAATCTTTCTACACATTATCCCACAATTGATGGTAGATTTTTGACCCTATTTATGGCTGCCATTGTCCTTTATCCACTCATATTTGACTAAAATTAATTATATTTCAATCCTTTTTCAAAAAGTTACATTACCACATTAATTACACAATTTAATTCAAGTCAAATTTCAACAATTCCTCCTCCTTCTCTCCTCATTTCAACGTGCAGCAGCCCTCCCCCTTGGCTGCCTTGTTTTATTTTTTTTTTTCTCTTCATTCATTAATTAAAACACTCATTTTTCTCTCTCCTTCATTTACTCCTTCTTCCCTCTTTTATTCCTTAGCTTTTTCTCTCTCTTTTTCCTCTCTTTTCCTCTTCATTTTGTTCTTGTTTCTTACCATAACAAGCTGCCCCCATTCCATTCTTGAGCCTCCATGCATATCCTTGAATATTTTAAGCAAATCTTCATATCAAAGCCTCCATAGGTGATATAGGTAAAGTGTAATGAAGGTTTCATGCATCAAATGACTTTCCATAAGCTTAAAAGCTTAGGATGATGATGCCAAAAATGAAACACTCTCTCCACTTTTATTATCTTGTATTATAATGATTTTCTTGTTTAAAGTTGATATATATTGTAGATCTAACTTTTTATAGCTTTGATTTTGTTTATGCCATAGATCTTGTTATTTAAGTTGTTATTTTTGTTATTTCCTATATTCATGCATAGATCTATCATCTACATATGATTAATGCATTTAAACTAATTTAGAAGACTAGATCTAAAGTTTGAGTTCATAGATGCATTAGATATTTGTTTATGTTCATGAACAACTTGCTATAATATGATAATGGTAGGAAAGTTATAGGAAACTCAAGATTTATTTTATTTTCAAGCAAAATGATTTTTGAAAATTCGGATGAAAATGGGACTATATTTAGAAAAGTGATTTTTCAACTTCAAAATGTATATGTTTCATTTAAAATGAAGGGCTTAAGGTATAGATACCATGAATGAAAGATTTTGATAAGTGAAGTTTAGATCCATGATGTTTATAGCTTATATCATGCATTTGTTTTATGTTTATGCTCATATTAAGTATAGATCTTAGTTATGAATTCAAACAAAGTTGTGAAATTCGTATTTTGGCAAGACCCATATTTAACAACTACTTTCAAGTGTCAAAATGTAATTTTTACATAAGAAAATGAAGGCTTAATATATATATATAGCATCAAGACTTCATTTTATATGGTTCAAAGATAATTTTCAAAGATTAATTTTCAAAACAAAGTTCTATTCTCGGATTTTGGCAAGGCCTAGTGTAAAAACATGTTTTCCAACTCAAAAATAAAGTTTTTATTCAAGAAATGAAGGGCTCTTAAGATGTGATATGTAAGGAATGGATTTTCATAAGTTTAGATAGGTTTTATCAAAAGATATGTCCAAAATGAATTTTGTAAATTCGGATCCCAACCAAGACCAAATTTTAAAACCCATTTAATCAACATCAAAACTCATGTTTTATGTAAAAAATGAAGTATATAGGTAATATATCACAGTAGTGAAAGTTGAAATGAGTTTTGATGAGATTAATGTATAAAACAAGAAATAGAATCAAGATGAGACAATTTTGAGTTAGTAATCAATTTGTGAAATTCGTAATTTTGAGTGAAGGCCATAAGAACAACCTATTATCCAATTCAAAATGAAAGTTTTATGTATTAAAATGAAGTCCTTAAGTAATAGGTATCATAATCTTAAATTTTAATGCATTAAACAAGTTTTCCCCCAAATGAATCATTCAAAAAGTGGATTTTCTAAAATTCGGATTTTTGAGTAAATCATATTGGAAAACATATTTACAAAGTGTAAAATGGAAATTTTTATGTAGAAAAGAAGCATAAGTAGTATATAAATGAAGACTCAATTTTGACAAAAATATTATATTTTCTTAAGTAACAAATCCAAAACAAATGGAAATGATAAAAATTAGAAAACTAGATTTTTCATAAGTAAGTTGTTCATTATGGTCTTGCAAAATAAAAAGTTACAAAATTTCCTTTTAGTAAAATCATCAAGACCATGCATACACTAAGCTCATCTCATGTCATTCATGTTAGGAAATCATTTATATTGCATGTATAGCTAATCTATAAAATAGGAACATTACAAACGTTTACAAAACTATTTTTCGGAATCGGAAACCGTTACTGATCAGATCTGATCCCTCCGTTCTGACACCTAAATGTTTTCAAATCTTGAAAATAATATTAGAAATAGATAGATCTTTCGAAGTAGATAGAAATCGATATATAATTTGCGAAATTCCGAGTTAAAATGACCAAATTATGGCCGTTTTAAGTTGGAATTCCCGCTTAGGATGAGAATTACGAATTTGATAGTTCGTATGAAATTGTTTGGATTAGTTTGAGTTGAAATACTTATTAAAGTATTTCTTCCTTTTTAGGATATCCCGAAATCGACAATTCCCTACCACCGGATTACTATTACTAGAAGACCGGTGATCCAATGGCCGAGTGAGTTTTCTCCTTGTTTTGTTACCTTGATTGTGATTGTAGTTAGTTGCATTAGAATTATAGGAACAAGATAAAAATCGATATGAATGGGGATGGGATATAAGATGAGACTGTGATGAATGTATGCCAAAGAATACTAAAGCATATCGAAACCACGATTTGATTGGATAACTGCACCGCTCATATTATTTCTGTTATATGTGTGTGATATTGGTTGGTCATTTTAAAGAATGTATAAATATTTTTGACCTAAGAAAAAATTAAATTGGTCATGCATCGCATCAGACATATTGCATTTGGTAGCATGCTGCTCCTACGCAGGTCGATCGGTATGGTCCGTTGTTGCCTCGTTTGGATAACGAGCCTGGTGCCAGAGCTCATTCAGGGGTACTAAGGCGCATGTGGATGCATTCTTGGATGAGCCTAGCCGAGTCGAGTGCTAAGAGCTGAGGGCTTGGGGATTAGATGCGGTCGTGTAGACTCAATACCATTCCTAACCCAAGATACGGAGGGCGTAAATCCATTCTGTGTGTGGGTTCCGAATACCCATGCATAATTGCTTGCTCACTTGTTTGTTCATGCATAGCATATGACTGATTATAACTTATTTATTATGGTAAGGAATTAAGGGAATTCTCACTAAGCTAGTGTAGCTTATACCCCAATAGTTATTTAAATGAGCAGGTTATTTCAAGAATGCAAAGTGGGGACCGAATTGGTTGAAGTCAGGAAGGACTTTGGAATTTCGGCAAGGAATACGAATGTTTGAAGTTATCTGCTAGTTTTATGATTTGTCTGGTAATAGTTTATGTAAGGAAGTCTGTGGATGAATGTAATTGGAGTTGAATGATTTGTATTTTGAAGTGTAGTGATTTGTATCTGAAGTATAGTAAATTTGTATTTCCTTTACACTATTACTCAAGCTATATCAGCGTAAAATGTATTACTCCGATGAGTCTCCTCCATGTGTTAGACGCCTTGTACATAGTATGGAAGCCTTCGCATGACTAAGGTGGTCATTTTTAGGCTTTAATATTATGTACGGCGGACTGCCACGTTTAGGGTATCCTTCGGGGCGTGACAGGGAATCTTATATGGCATATGGCGGACTGTTACGTTTAGGGTACCCTATGGGGCGTGACAGTTTAAGTTGGTATCAGAGCACTAGGTTATTAAGAATGACAATAGAGTTAAAATTGAACCTAGAACTAAGTAACTAGGATAAAATTGGAGTTAAAAGCTAGGCTAATTAATAGTTTTCTTGTAGGTTTCCTTGGGTGAAACCCAAGAAAGAGCTAGAAACTTCACCAAAAGACTAAATGAGACTATGGTGGAATACCGACTACGGCTAAGGGTATTATGCGAAGACTTTGCATTGGTACAACGACCTAGGACAATAAGGGAAATGTATAAATTATGGAAAGAAGGTCTTAGGTATACAAGATGGATATCTGTGATAGATCAATTAAGATACGATCCAATAAGAAGAAGGAGATGGACAATTATGGAGACTATTTATACCCTAGAGAGGGTGATGGTAGAATATGCTGGAGAACCTATGCTAAGAGAAGCTACGTTTATTCTAAAGAATGAAGGGAGCCCCACCCACCCAGACTTTGGGACTTGGCATGGTATAGGGCCTCTCTATGTGCATGCCCGAGATGACCTTGATGATCATAGGGATTGGAATCTGGCGGATATTAGAAATCACTTTGTGTGGCAAGCTAGATACCTCGATATTGTACCATTTCTAGGAGGAGCTCCAGCTCCACATGTCACGCCCCGTAGGGTATCCTAAACGTAATAGTCCGCCACATACTAAGTAAGACTTTCGAGTTCCCTACCTGGGGCCTTCGAAGGTCTCAAATAGATGTAAAGCGTTCCTTTACGACAATAGAATACTTCAACAAATGGAGTTAAACAATTTAACGAGGCATTCATTAGCCATAGATAATAAATCAAAACGCATAATGTTAAAGTTTACAAAATCTAAGGGGCATTCCCCCGCAAAAGAATAACAGTCTATTACAGTCATCTAGAGTCCTTAGTTTCCAATGGAAGTCTATACAAAAAGGAATGAATTAAACTTCTACGGGAAACTCTTATCTCCGGTACCTGCGCTGTAGCCTGTCTTGGCCTAAGCCATATAAAGTCGTGCTGCAAAAGATAGAAACTATGGGGGCGTAAGCTAACTAGCTTAGTGAGCACTACTTCCATAACGCAATTAAACATACTTCAGTCAAACAAGTAATTATTCAGGCAAGTGTATGCATCAAACAAATGAATTTAGCAAACACATGACCAACCGGAAATCATATGTGGATGGACTTGCGCCCTCCATCCCGGTTAGCAGATTAACGAATCCTACGGTACGACGCCGTTTAAGCTCACGGTCAACTAATGATAATTCGTTTTATGGATCACGATTAACCAACAAGTCGTTTTATGGATCACGATTAACCAACAAGTCGTTTTATGGATCACGATTAACCAACAATGCAAATGCTCCAACCCCATCGTGACATGAATGAATTCAATTTATAGTCGGAGTCGAATAGTCATTAATTCAATTCTTTTAAGTGCCCAACAAATATTCGCAGACATTTATCATGAGATACTATTAAAGCAGTCAATATCTTAACACCCGGTTTCGATATACCTTAAACTCCATTTCACATCTCAACAATCAACAACATAAATAATCCCATATACCCCAGCATGCTTATACAATTTCTTTTATCTTTGCCTACATCACTAATGCCACTACATTACAATCACAAGCATTAATTGAGAGTGGAAGTAAACTCACTCGGCCATTGGACACCAAACTTCTTAATAATAATAATCGGGAGGTAGAGTGTCGTCCTGCTCGGAATCACCTACCAATCAAGAATAATCCTAATGAGATTCTCACCATGTAATTAAATCAAACTATATATCTAGACTAGTTGAATTCGGATTTCTCGCTATTTTTGGAAGTCCCGACTTAAAATGGCCATAACTTGGTCATTTTAACTCGGAATTTCGCAAACTTTATATCGATCTTCATCTACTTCAAAAGATCTATCTATTTCAAGTGTTGAATCCAAGTTTTGAAAATAATAGGGTCACGGAACAGTGGGATCAGTTCTGTTCCGCAATTGATCTAATTTTGAAAATGTGCTTTGCTTTTGATAAGAAATGTTCCTAGTTGGTGATTCATGCATGAATGATTTAGGAATGAATTACTAATGTGTATGCCATGTAATGAAATCAATATGTGCATGGTCGTGATGATTTTTGTAGTAATAAACTCTTAGGAAAGTGTTGGGGAAAGTCTCATAAAGACTAATTCTAAGAAGCTATTTTCCCACATTATACTCCTTAGGGTTTCTTTGGTTTTTAAATCTTGTAATCTACTTATTATTTAACTAAAATTGGTTCTCAAAGTCTATAATAGTCATGGCCTCCATTCATGCATAAAAATTCACATTTTTCATTTGGTAAACATGTTTTTAAATAAGCTATTTGTGAAAATCCGAATTTTCCAAATTTCCTTTTCTTACATTTTTCTTAAGGGAAATCTTGTCTAATGCATTAAAAATTGGAGCTTCAATGTATACATTATCTAAGGACCTCATTTATCTTATAAAACATCCATTTTAGACTTAAATATTAAGTGTTTATTTAGGCATTACACAAAGTTACGAATTTGACTACACATTTAAAGTCAACATTTTTCATTCTAACTTCACCTCTTGTTTTCCTTATTTTTATTATGCCTAAACTCATGAAAATAATTTCTTTAACATGTCTATTACACATACCCTCCACTTTTCTTATGGAATATGAGTTTAAAGTTGATTTTGGGGGTCTTTAAGGTAGGGTTTCCATTTCATCCGAATTTTCAACTTTTCATATCTAACAAAGCCCTTCCTTTTTCAATGGTCTTGCCTTCTACATATGATTATCCACTATCTAACACCTCTATACATATTCAAGACTACATTTTTGTGGTCCTCAATGCATGAAAATAAAAATAACTCTATGATCATGCATGTAAATGACAATGTGGGTATCTAAACTTTAGATCTATTAAGTATGATGCATAACTCATGGATCTCATGGTATGAATAACAATATATGTACAAGATCACTACTTTACATGCATGAACAAGATGAGATCCTAACAAAAACACATCTAAACATTAGATCCATGTCTTGTGATGGCTTGACATTCTTGTTCATGTGTTTCCATGTCCCTAGCATGAGCATCATGGGGTTTTAATGAGGAAATACACAAGATATGGTCTTGCTATTACAAGAACTAGGAAGAACAAGGCTTGAATCAACATACCAAAGGAGGATCTAAGGTAGAAATGGAGGAGCTTTGAGTTGAAAGTGCAAGAGGGAGAGGGAGGGGGGTGCTCGGCACAAATGGGAGGAGAGGAAGAGAGGTTTTCTCTTTTTCAATTTTGAAATGAGAAGAAATGAAGAGAGATAGAGAAAATAGTATATATCAAGTGATTTAGGGTTTAGTTAATAAAATGAAGTAAAAATACTTCAATTGAGGGGGAAAATGAGGGAGGGGCGCCGGCCTCATTATGTGTGTGTGTGTGTGTGATTTTGAAAAAAAAATGAAATTTGTAATTTAGTAAATGAAATGTAATAAATGTAATAATTATTTAAAGACAAATTTTCTTGGAAAAGAAAATTGAAATGAGTAGTTGTAAGGATGTAAGAATAGGGTATGGGTAGTGTGTAGTGTAGGTTGTACTTGTGAATAGTAGACAAGACATCTACTTTACCGGTTGTTCCGAAAACACGGGAAAAGCTATAACTGTAATTTTATAGCTCGGAAAATTATGAAATTGATATTTTTGGAATCCTTATAAAATTACGGTTCTAATGAATATTCCGGAACATTTTTCTGAATCCGTGGCCCGGGGCACGCTTTTCCGTAATTGGGCTCGGGAAGGCCCGGAATTGAAAAATTCCCGAATTTAAAACTTTCAAAGGTTTGAAATGTACTTTGGAACAACAATTCAAATTCATTTACTCCAAATATTTATTTTACTATGAAACCGAAGGAAAGCCGGATTTAGGGTTCCTAGGCTCCATTCACTAAACTCAATCTGATCGGATTAGGGTTTCGTTTCCAACTCCTGGGGTTTTCTAGCTACTGAGAATTTCCGGGTTTACAACCTCCCCACCTTAAATAAAGTTTTGTCCTCAAAACGGAACTGACGTACCTTGTCCTTCAAATATCTCGGGGTACTTTCCTCCGGATTTCATCTTCCGCTTCCCAGGTTGCTTCTTCAAAGGCATGATTCCTCCATAACACTTTCACGTAGTGAATGTCTTTGTTTCGTAGCCTTTGAGTTTTCTTATCCAATATCTTTACTGGGTGTTCTCATATGTCAGGTTTTCCTTCAACTGGATTGGTTCCAATTCCAGAATCCTCTCTGGGTCGGCAACATATCTCCTCAAAACTGACACATGGAAACATTGTGAATCCCGGACAAATTAGGTGGTAGGGCTAGCCGATACGCCAGGTCTCCGACTCTTTCTAAGATCTCAAAAGGTCCAATGTATCTCGGGCTTAACTTCCCTTGGTACGCATCCTCTTGATACTTTTAATCGGGTTTATCTTCAGGTACACATGATCACCCACTTTAAATTCAAGCTCCCGTCTTTTCAAGTCTGCCCAGCTCTTTTGTCGATCCTGGGCTTCCTTCATTTTCCGCTGAATCAACCTCACCTTATCCGCGGCTTCCTGTACCAATTCCGGCCCAATTGCTACCTTTTCCACCTCATCCCAAAACAAAGGGGACCTACAACGCCGTCCATACAAAGCTTCATACGGGGCATCTGGATAGTGGAGTGATAGCTGTTATTATAGGCAAACTCGATAAGGTGTACATGACTATCCCAATTCCCTTTGAATTCCAGGGCACACGCCCTTAACATGTCTTCAAGAGTTTGGATCGTCCGCTCAGACTGTCCGTCGGTCTGGGATGGTAAGCCGTACTGAAATGCAATTTAGTACCCAAGCTCTTCTGCAAGCTCGTCCAAAACTTGGACACAAATCTCGGGTCTCTATCGAGATGATCCCTGCAGGTATGCCATGTAATCTTACGATCTCTCTGATATAAATCTTGGCTAACCTTTCCATTGAATAGGTCATATTTATGGGTAGGAAATGCGCCGACTTAGTTAACCGATCCACTATTACCCATATTGCATCACAACCCGATGGAGTCTTGGGAAAGCCACAAACAAAATCCATGGATATTTGATCCCACTTCCATTCAGGAATGGGTAAGGGCTTTAGCAATCCGCCCGGTCTCTGGTGCTCTACCTTCACCTGTTGGCATACTGCGCACTTCATCACATAATCTGCCACATCTCGCTTCATCCCATTCCACCAATAGCAACTTTTCAAATCCTGGTACATTTTGGTGCCTCCCGGATGCATGGTATACCCGGAGTTATGTGCCTCGCTCATTATTTCCTTCTTCAACTCCTCATCCTCTGGTACGCACAACCTTCCGTTCATCCGGATCACGTCTTCCTCATCCACGGCAAAGTCAAGGTACTTTCCCGCTTGGGTTTCCCTTTTTATCTTTTGTATCACTTCGTCATACCTTTGTGCTTCTTTGATTCTTTCTACGAGGGTTGGTTCCAGCACCAAGTTAGATATCTCAAGCTCAGCACTTCGATCTATGAACTCGATCCTTAATTTCTCAAATTCCTTAATCAACTCCTTCTGGCTTGTAATCAAGGCAGCTACCTCCCCGTGATTCTTCCGACTTAAGGCGTCCGCGACTGCATTTACTCTCCCTGGACAGTAATTTATCCCCAGGTCATAATCTTTTATTAATTCCAGCCACCTCCTTTGCCGCATGTTCAACTCCTTCTGTGTGAACAGGTATTTAAGGCTTTTATGATCTGTGTATATCTCACACCGTTGTCCATACAGATAATGTCGCCATAACTTCAAGGCAAAGACAACTGCAGCTAGTTCCAAATCATGCGTAGGGTAATTCTGCTCATGCGGTCTCAATTGCCGAGAAGCATACGCAATGACCTTCCGTTCTTGCATCAAGACGCATCCAAGACCATTTCTCGAAGCATCACTATGTACCGTGTAAGACTTTTCCGGATCTGGTAAAACCAAAATCGGTGCCGAGACCAGTCGTCGCTTTAGTTCCTGAAAACTTTGTTCTCTCTTGTCTGTCCAAATGAATTTTTCGTTCTTTTGAGTCAATTGAGTCAGCGGCTTAGCTATCTTTGAAAAATCCTTCACAAATTTGCGATAGTAGCCAGCCAATCCCAAGAAACTCCTTACTTCAGTAACTGTTTGTGGTGGCTTCCAATCCACTATCGCCTTGATCTTTTCGGGATCAACTGATATCCCATCACCCGTTACCACATGTCCGAGGAAGGATATCCTGTCTAACCAAAAGTCACACTTGGACAGCTTGGCGTACAGCTTGTTATCTCGTAAGGTTTGCAATGCCAAACGGAGATGCTCCTCATGTTGCTCTGGTCTTTGAATATATGAGGATGTCGTCTATAAAGACTATCACACATTTATCCAAAAGCGGCTTATAGACTCTATTCATTAAGTCCATAAATGCAGCCGGTGCATTAGTCAGTCCAAATGACATTACCAGAAACTCGTAGTGCCCATAACGAGTACGAAAAGCTGTCTTAGGCACATCCTCAGGCTTAATCCTTAGCTGATGATACCCCGAACGTAAGTCAATACGTGAGAACACACAAGCTCCTTGCAGCTGGTCAAACAAATCATCGATTCTTGGCAAGGGATATCGATTTTTGACAGTCACCTTATTCAATTCCCGGTAGTCGATACACAACCTCATCGATCCGTCCTTCTTCTTCACAAACAAGACGGGTGCGCCCCATGGCGATACACTTGGTCTTATAAATTTCTGGTCCAGAAGCTCTTGTAACTGCGTCTTTAGCTCCTTTAATTCAGCCGGTGCCATCCGGTATGGCGCTTTAGATATCGGTTCGGTATTTGGTGCCAACACAATCTCGAAGTCGATCTCTCTTCTTGGCGGTAATCCCGGCAAAATTTCTGGGAACACATCCAAGTATTCATTTACCACTGGAATATTCCTTTCCTCGCGGTTTTCCCCTCCATCCAAGACATCCTCAATCGGTATCATTTCCTCATCCTCCATCATCAACTCGAACGAGCTTAGATCAATCCTTCTTGGGACTAAGGCCTCTCCCATAAATTCTACTTTTTCTCCCGATTGATCATAAAAACATACAGTCCTCTTTGGCAATCCACTATTGCCCTTACTTTACTTAGCCAATTCATCCCGAGGATGACTTCGTATTTACTCATTTCCAACACTATTAGATCACTTTTGGAGTGGCGATCATGGATTTCCAATGGACAGTCTTTTATCAGATCTCGGGTCGACACCACACTCCCGTGGGGGTCTTAATCCTCAAGCTAACCGTGGTTGTGGCTATGGGCAATCCGAGTCGGTTGGCCAAACTATAGGTGATGAACGAGTGGGTCGCTCCCGTGTCAAACAAAGCATAGGCTTCCACGCTATTTACTTGTATGTGTCCTGAGGTCAACAAACACCCATCACATATGAACCTTAAAATATTCTTAAGGCTATCCACATAGGGTCTCTACTTCCAGCTTTCCACAATATATACAATTTCATTTAAACAATAAATCAATTTAAACAACTTAATTTCAACTTAGGAGGGTTTCTGTTACTAACCTGTCACCAGGCCACCATCAGTATTCTCGCTTTGATCCAAAGCTGCCAACTCTACGTCCTCATCTTCGTCTTCTTCCACCATCCATTGGCCTTCCAAATTGTACAGCCTCATCCCGTGCATCGCGGAAGCTGCTCGACTTCCGCTCTTGTTACCAGACCTCAAGGGGTTGGTATTACTCGAGGCTCCGAAGGGTCGGGTGGCCACGCTCTTTCGTTGTGAACATTCGGAAGCTAAGTGCCCTTTTTCCTTGCAAATGAAGCAAGTTACTGCCAGTTTCTTCGGGCACGTAAAAACCATGTGGCCAGCATCGCCACAAAAATAGCACTTGTTCCTCAACTGCGGGCATTGCCTAGGTGCATGTGTCCCTTACATTTCCAACATGTACATTGGTCTTGAACTGGGTCGGCTTGCTGCTAGACTCCTCTTTAAACCCTTGGTACGGCCTGTACCGTTTACCTTTGAACCCTGAGCTCGAGGCATCAAACGGCCTCTTCCCGAATACTCTCTTTTCGGGCTCCTGATACTTCCTTTTCCTAGCCCCTTCAATGACCCGAGCCTTTTCTACCATCTCGGGATAGGTTCTTACTCCGAACTCTTCCAGCTTGATCCGCAGTTCCTCGTCCAAGCCTCCCAGAAATACCTGCTTCTTTAATTCCTCACTATCCCTGAAAGATTCAGGGGCATACTGCAGCAGGTGAACAAACTCAGTTTCATATTGCTCTACTTCTCCCTTTTGCTTTACATGAAGGAAATCCGCACTATACTTCACCCTCAAGCTAGAGGGAAAATAATTATTCAAGAATTCCCGGCGAAAGGTTTCCCAGGTGGCCGGGGAGGTCAAATTCCTTCTCTTGGAGTCCCACCAGACTCGAGCATTGTATCTTAACATATACGTCCCATACTCTAGCTGCAAGTAAGGTGGAATCTCGTATGCAGCAAAAGAACGTTCCACTTGAGCCAACCAATCCTCAGCTTCATCCGGCTTGCCGAATGCCCCATCAAAGTACCGGTTGCTCTTAATGAAGTCTGGTAAAGAGCTTCGGTGGGGCCTCCTGTATGGCGGGGTGGCGGCAGCTGCACATTATAGGAATGCTCCTCTTGTGGAGCAGGTGCCTCCGCAGTCATTTCCCGATGATCTGCGGCGGATGTGGTGCTGAATCCCGGGCGCTTCGACCTGGGTGTGGGTCTGTACTGGATTTTGATTCTGGATGAAAGCATTAAGAAGATTGGCCAATTGCCCAATCGCATTCAGTACATCACCCTGTTGGTTTTGGGGTGCTACTCCTTGGGGGTCAGGTTGTTGTATAGCCGGTTGGTCGGCTTCATTAGGATTAGACCCTTGTCCTTGGTTCCGAGTTCGTCGGTTACGTCTGTTTACACAATGTTTAATGGATTTTTAATACATTTAGGGTTTTTAGGTTTCAAAGGAATAAGATTAATAACAAGCTCAGAAGTTGCGAGAATCTGGAATTTAAACTTAGAAGGAAAAAGGAATACATAATTCCATAAAGTCATAAGATGAGTCATAATATCAATCCATAAGAGAAAATAGGGAATAATTAAAAGAATCACAAAGGAAATAGAAGAATCCACACCTAGTGTAACCAATTGATATTTCACAACAATAATGCGAATGAGTGAATGCTTATGCAATCTATATGCAGTTAATGTTCTCTTATGTATCACGACTAGAATGCGTACTTTTCACAACTCCATTTCTTTAAAACAAAAGTGATCCTTTTCATTTCTTTAGCGAGCCATACAAATATTACATCAACTTTTAGTTCCCAAAATTTGGCTAGCTAAGCTCCCTTCCTATTCTAATCAATTTCCCTATTCCCGAAAACATGACAAAATACAGGGAAAAAGAACAAATAAAACACTAACTATCCTGAAATCCTAAGGCAAATTGGCATCCCGCATTGCCTACTACAAAAATAAGAAAATCAGGACTCCGCTTGGACTTTATGGGTTAGCTAACATCCCGGTCTCTACTCATCACTAGAGCTGTCGGGGGTCGGGCTAGGAGGTCGTCTCCTGCTGGTAGAACCACCATCGTCCTGTCGGACGAACAAGCTAAGATACTCCCTGGTGGTCATCCTCCGCTTCCTAGCGGGTCGGACTAGAGGCTCCGGATCCTCACTTTCTTCCTCTCTTCTTCTTCTTCTTCTTCTTCTTCAGTCCCTTGCCCCTCTTGCGGGCTTACTTCCTCTTCCTCACCTCTTATCTCGGGCTCACCTAGGCGGTTCACCTCTACTTCAGGCTCTCTCACAGGCTCATCTGCCACATTTTCAGTCTCCATAGGCACTGGGGCCTCGGTTCTACTACTGCTAGGTCAAGCACAGGTGGGTTCTCACCCTCCACATACACATCTCTCCATACCCTGGAATCTACCTCGGGTTCTACCCTCCCCTCTGGTATCTCCAACATCCGGTTAAAATCCCATATAATTTGATCGGGTTCTGGGTTTACCTGCACTTCTGGTTCAACAGGCGGGGTAGGGGTCCTAGGTACCTCATTTTGTTCCCAGTTCGGATCCTCCTCGGGATCCTCCTCCTCCTCCTCTCTTCCTCTTCATCCTCTCCAATCACAGGCGCTCCATTCAGCTGCATACCTATATCAATAGCTGGAGGTGGAGCTATTCACGGGGGGGAGGATGTCCAAATAGATTGCATGCCAGGTGATGTGATTCCATGCATCAGCTATATTCCAGTCAGGGTGATCATATAAGTTATCATGAGCATAAACATATAAGGGCCCTATGGGGATCCATACCCTAAAATCTGGAGGGGTTCGGGTTCCTCCACCTTTCAAAAAATGTGGCTTCTCTCGTCATGGGCTCACGCCCGTAATCAACCATGATCCTCTCTAGAGTATAGATTGTCTCTAACTTTGTCCAGCTCCTTCTTCCCATAGGATCATAACTCAATTGATCCACTACTGAAGCCCATCTGGTATATCTCAGCCCATCCTTCCATAACCTGTACATTTCCCCTAGGGTCCGGGGATGTCGGGCTAGGGCAAAATCCTCACACAATTCCTTAGCCTCAGTCTATATTCTACCATCGTTTCATCATTTCTCTTTGTAAAATTCCTTGCCCTTTCCCTAGTCTCACCCAGAGAGACCTACATCAAACAATACTACTAATTAGACTCAGCAAGAAAACGTTTTTAACTCCATTTAACCTAGTAGTTAGATTTCTAGGTCCGGTTTCTTTTAATTCTATTGTCTTGTTTTATAACCTAGGCTCTGATACCAACTTAAACTGTCACGCCCCGTAGGGTATCCTAAACGTAACAGCCGCCACATACTAAGTAAGACTCTCGAGTTCCCTACCCGGGGCCTTCGGAAGTCTTAAGTAGATGTAAAGCGTTCCTTTACGACAATAGAATACTTCAACAAATGGAGTTAAACAGTTTAACGAGGCATTCATTAGCCATAGATAATAAATCAAAACGCATAATGTTAAAGTTTACAAAATCTAAGGGGCATTCCCCCGCAAAAGAATAACAGTCTATTACAGTCATCCAGAGTCCTTAGTTTCCAATGGAAGTCTATACAAAAAGGAATGAATTAAACTTCTACGGGAAACTCCTATCTCCGGTACCTGCGCTGTAGCCTGTCTTGGCCTAAGCCATATAAAGTCTGCTGCAAAAGATAGAAACTATGGGGCGTAAGCTAACTAGCTTAGTGAGCAATACTTCCATAACGCAATTAAACATACTTCAGTCAAACAAGTAATTATTCAGGCAAGTGTATGCATCAAACAAATGAATCAAAACATATGACCAACCGGAAATCATATGTGGATGGACTTGCGCCCTCCATCCCGGGTTAGCAGATTAACGAATCCTGCGGTACGACGCCGTTTAAGCTCACGGTCAACTAATATAATCGTTTTATGGATCACGATTAACCACATCGTTTTATGGATCACGATTAACCAACAAGTCGTTTTATGGATCACGATTAACCAACAATGCGAATGCTCCAACCCCATCGTGACATGAATGAATTCAATTTATAGTCGGAGTCGAATAGTCATTAATTCAATTCTTTTAAGTGACCAACAAGTATTCGCAGACATTCATCATAAGATTCTAGTAAAGCAGTCAATATCTTAACACCCGGTTTCGATATACCTTAAGCTCCATTTCACATATCAACAATCAACAACATAAATAATTCCCATATACCCCAGCATGCTTATACAATTTCTTTTATCTTTGCCTACATCACTAGTGCCACTACATTACAATCACAAGCATTAATTGAGAGTGGAAGTAAACTCACTCGGCCATTGGACACCAAACTTCTTAATAATAATAATCGGGAGGTAGAGTGTCGTCCTGCTCGGAATCACCTACCAATCAAGAATAATCCTAAGATTCTCACCATGTAATTAAATCAAACTATATATCTAGACTAGTTGAATTCGGATTTCTCGCTATTTTTGGAAGTCCCGACTTAAAATGGCCATAACTTGGTCATTTTAACTCGGAATTTCGCAAACTTTATATCGATCTTCATCTACTTCGAAAGATCTATCTATTTCAAGTATTAAATCCAAGTTTTGAAAATAATAGGGTCACGGAACAGTGGGATCAGTTCTGTTCCGCAATTGATCCAATTTGAAAATGTGCTTTGCTTTTGATAAGAAATGTTCCTAGTTGGTGATTCATGCATGAATGATTTAGGAATGAATACTAATGTGTATGCCATGTAATGAACTCAATATGTGCATGGTCATGATGATTTTTGTAGTAATAAACTCTTAGGAACTCCTAAGTGTTGGGGAAAGTCTCATAAAGACTAATTCTAAGAAGCTATTTTCCCACATTATACTCCTTAGGGTTTCTTTGGTTTTTAATCTTGTAATCTACTTATTATTTAACTAAAAATAGGTTCTCAAAGTCTATAATAGTCATGGCCTCCATTCATGCATAAAAATTCACATTTTTCATTTGGTAAACATGTTTTTAAATAAGCTATTTGTGAAAATCCGAATTTTCCAAATTTCCTTTTCTTACATTTTTCTTAAGGGAAATCTTGTCTAATGCATTAAAAATTGGAGCTTCAATGTATACATTATCTAAGGACTCATTTAGCTTATAAAACATCCATTTTAGACTTAAATACTAAGTGTTTATTTAGGCATTACACAAAGTTACGAATTTGACTACACATTTAAAGTCAACATTTTTCATTCTAACTTCACCTCTTGTTTTCCTTATTTTTATTATGCCTAAACTCATGAAAATAATTCCTTTAACATGTCTATTACACATACCCTCCATTTTCTTATGAATATGAGTTTAAAGTTGATTTTGGGGTCTTTAAGGTAGGGTTTCCATTTCATCCGAATTTTCAACTTTTCATATCTAACAAAGCCCTTCCTTTTTCAATAGTCTTGCCTTCTACATATGATTATCCACTATCTAACACCTCTATACATATTCAAGACTACATTTTTGTGGTCCTCAATGCATGAAAAAAAAAAACTCTATGATCATGCATGTAAATGACAATGTGGGTATCTAAACTTTAGATCTATTAAGTATAATGCATAACTCATGGATCTCATGGCATGAATAACATTATATGTACAAGATCACTACTTTACATGCATGAACAAGATGAGATCTAACAAAAACACATCTAAACATTAGATCCATGTCTTGTGATGGCTTGACATTCTTGTTCATGTGTTTCCATGTCCCTAGCATGAGCATCATGGGGTTTTAATGAGGAAATACACAAGATATGGTCTTGCCATTACAAGAACTAGGAAGAACAAGGCTTGAATCAACATACCAAAGGAGGATCTAAGGTAGAAATGGAGGAGCTTTGAGTTGAAAGTGCAAGAGGGAGAGGGAGGGTGCTCAGCACAAATGGGGAGGAGAGGAAGAGAGGTTTTCTCCTTTTTCAATTTTGAAATGAGAAGAAATGAAGAGAGAGAGAGAAAAATAAGTATATATATCAAGTGATTTAGGGTTTAGTTAATAAAATGAAGTAAAAATACTTCAATTGAGGGGGAAAATGAGAGGGAGGGGCGCCGGCCTCCTTATGTGTGTGTGTGTGTGTGAATTTTGAAAAAAAATGAAATTTGTAATTTAGTAAATTAAATGTAATAAATGTAATAATTATTTAAGAGACAAATTTTCTTGGAAAAGAAAATTGAAATGAGTAGTTGTAAGGATGTAAGAATAGGGTATGGGTAGTGTGTAGTGTAGGTTGTACTTGTGAATAGTAGACAAGACATCTACTTTACCGGTTGTTCCGAAAACACGGGAAAAGCTATAACTGTAATTTTTATAGCTCGAAAAATTATGAAATTGATATTTTTAGAATCCTTATAAAATTACGGTTCTAATGAATATTTCAGAACATTTTTCTGAATCCGTGGCCCGGGGCACGCCTTTCCGTAATTGGGCTCGGGAAGTCCCGGAATTGAAAAATTCCCGAATTTAAAACTTTCAAAGGTTTGAAATGTACTTTGGAACAACAATTCAAATTCATTTACTCCAAAATATTTATTTTACTATGAAACCGAAGGAAAGCCGGATTTAGGGTTCCTAGGCTCCATTCACTAAACTCAATCTGACCGGATTAGGGTTTCGTTTCCAACTCCTGGGGTTTTCTAGCTACTGAGAATTTCCGGGGTTTACAACCTCCCCACCTTAAATAAAGTTTTGTCCTCAAAACGGAACTGACGTACCTTGTCCTTCAAATATCTCGGGGTACTTCCTCCGGATTTCATCTTCCGCTTCCCAGGTTGCTTCTTCAAAGGCATGATTCCTCCATAACACTTTCACGTAGTGAATGTCTTTGTTTCGTAGCCTTTGAGTTTTCTTATCCAATATCTTTACTGGGTGTTCCTCATATGTCAAGTTTTCCTTCAACTGGATTGGTTCCAATTCCAGAATCCTCTGGGTCGGCAACATATCTCCTCAAAACTGACACATGGAACACATTGTGAATCCCGGACAAATTAGGTGGTAGGGCTAGCCGATACGCCAGGTCTCTGACTCTTTCTAAGATCTTAAAAGGTCCAATGTATCTCGGGCTTAACTTCCCTTGTGCCAATAGAAGATGCCTGGATTAGAGAGGAGAGAGGAGAAAAGAGTGACATACCCGTGGTAAATGAGTTTGAAGATGTATTTCCTGAAGTCTTACCCGGGTTACCACCAAAAAGAGAGATTGATTTTGAAATCACTCTAGCCCCCGGCACAGAGCCGATATCAAAGGCACCATACCGGATGGCTCTGGTGGAATTGAAGGAATTAAAGACCCAATTACAGGAGCTTTTGGATCAATGATTCATAAGACCCAGCGTGTCGCCATGGGGTGCACCGGTGTTGTTTGTGAAGAAGAAGGACGGGTCTATGAGATTATGTATCGATTATCAGGAGTTTAATAAAGTCACAATCAAAAATCGATACCCCCAAGAATCGACGACCTCTTTGACCAGCTTCAAGGGGCGAGTGTGTTCTCGCGCATTGATTTGCGCTCGGGTTATCACCAATTAGAATCAAGCCGGAAGATGTGTCTAAGACAGCCTTTCGTACACGGTACGGGCATTTTGAATTCTTGGTAATGCCATTTGGGTTAACCAATGCACCTGCTGCATTTGGACCTTATGAACCGAATTTACAAACCCTCTTGGATAAGTGTGTAATCGTGTTCATAGATGATATTTTGATCTATTCCAAAACCAGAGAACAACATGAGGAGCACCTAAGGATGGCGTTACAAACCTTAAGAGAAAATAAATTGTACGCCAAGCTATCTAAGTGCGATTTTTGGTTGGATAAGATATCTTTCCTTGGACATGTAGTGACGGGAGATGGAATATCGTTGACCCCGAAAAGATCAAAGCGTAGTGGATTGGAAACAGCCCGAAACGGTAACCGAAGTGAGAAGCTTCCTAGGTTTGGCTGGTTATTACCGCAAGTTTGTAAAGGATTTCTCCAAGATTGCCAAACCTCTGACTCAACTGACAAAAGAATGAGAAATTCGAATGGACAGATAAGAGGGAGCAAAGTTTCCAAGAGTTGAAACGGCGCTTAGTATCAGCTCCAATTTTGGTATTGCCCGACCCGAAAAGCCTTACACAGTGCATAGTGACGCCTCTAGGAATGGCCTCGGATGTGTACTGATGCAAGAGGGAAAAGTCATTGCCTATGCCTCCAGGCAATTAAGGCCTCATGAAGAACTATCCAACACATGATTTGGAATTGGCCGCTGTGGTTTTTGCCTTGAAGTTATGGAGACATTATTTGTATGGACAAAGATGTGAAGTGTACACAGATCATAAGAGTCTCAAATACTTGTTCACACAAAAGGAGTTAAATATGAGGCAGAGACGGTGGTTGGAACTCATAAAGGACTATGACTTGGGAATAAATTACTGCCCGGGAAAGGTAAATGCTGTGGCTGACGCCTTGAGCAGAAAGAATTATGGAGAAGTGGCAGGCCTAATCACAGAGCAAAAAGAGCTATAAAGGAATTCGAAAGGTTAAGAATTGAATTCGTAGGGCAAGATGTCGAAGTGGAGATAGCAAATTTGGTTATGGAACCCACTTGATCGACAGGATTAAAGAAGCCCAAAGATATGATGAGGCGATAAGGAAGAAAAAGAAGAAGTGCTCAAAGGGAAGTATAGTGACTTTACCCTGGATGATGAAGAGGTGGTTAGAATGAAAGGAAGATTATGTGTACCGGAAGATGAAGAATTGAGAAAAGAATCATGAGCGAAGCTCACAACTCCGGTTACACTGTGCATCCGGGAGGTACAAAAATGTATCAGGACATAAAAAGCCACTATTGGTGGAATGGATTGAAGAGGGATGTGGCGATTATGTTATGAAGTGCGCCGTGTGTCAGCAAGTCAAAGTGGAACATCAACGGCCAGGTGGATTATTAAAGCCACTACCTATCCCCGAATGGAAGTGGGATCAAATTTCAATGGACTTTGTGTGTGGATTCCCGAGGACATCCACTGGATGTGATGCAGTCTGGGTAATAGTGGATCGTTTGACGAAGTCAGCACACTTCCTACCAATTAATATGACCTATTCATTGGACAAATTGGCTAGGATTACATCAAAGAATTGTGCGACTCCATGGTATTCCAGCGGGAATCATTTCAGATCGGGATCCAAGGTTTGTTTCAAGTTCTGGACGAGCCTACAAAAGAGCCTAGGCACCAAGTTGCATTTCAGTACTGCCTACCATCCTCAGACAGATGGACAGTCTGAGCGAACCATTCAGACCTTAGAGGACATGTTAAGGGCTTGCATATTGGAATTCAAAGGAAGTTGGGATAATCATATACCCCTAATCGAGTTTGCCTATAACAATAGCTACCACTCAACCATTCAGATGCCACCATACGAAGCCTTATATGGACGGCGTTGTAGGTCCCCTCTGTTTTGGGATGATGTGGAAAAGCTAGCTATTGGTCCTGAATTGGTTCAGAAGCAGCTGATAAAGTCCGGGTTATTCAACAGAAAATGAAAGAGGCTCAAGACAGACAAAAGAGTTGGGCTGATCTGAAGAGAAGAGAACTGGAATTTCAAGTAGGCGATCATCTATTTGAAGATAAACCCAATCAAGAGCATAAAGAGAATGCGGGCTCAAGGGAAATTAAGCCCAAGGTATATTGGACCTTTTGAGATCTTGGAAAGAGTGGGAGATTTGGCCTATCGGCTAGCCTTACCGCCGAATTTGTCGGGAGTTCATAATGTGTTCCACGTATCAGTGTTAAGGAAGTATGTACCTGACCCTGAGCGGATAGTGGAGTTGGAACCCATTCGGTTAAAGGAAAATCTCACCTACGAAGAGCACCCAGTAGAAATCTTGGATAAGAAGACTCAGAAGCTTCGGAATAAAGAGATCCGATATGTTAAAGTATTGTGGAGAAACCACACTTCTGAGGAAGCAACTTGGGAAGCCGAAGAGGAAATCCGAAGGAAATACCCCGAGTTGTTTGAGAATCAAGGTACGTCAGTTCAGTTTTGAGGACAAAACTCTTTTTAAGGTGGGTAGGTTGTAAACCCCGGTTTTTCAAGTAGCCAAGATAACCCTAGAACCGGAAACCAAAACCCTAAACCGGAATAGCTCAAGTCTGGAGTGAGAACTAGGAACCCTAATTCCGGCTTTTCCTCGGTTTCCAATTAATAAACTTTTCTAAGAAAATTTAATTTTGATTATAGTTCTTGATATTTCAAACTAAGAAAATATCAGATTTTAAGAAAATTTCAATTCCGGGTCATCCCGAGACCCATTATAGAAAAACGTGCCCCGGAACTAGAATTTCAAAAATATACTTATTATGAGTACTCATTTGAACCGAAATAAAATAAGGATTTCAAAAATATATTTTTCATAATTTTCCGGTTTATGAAAAATACAGTTATAGCCTTTTTATTCGTATTTCATTACTACCGGAAATTAAATTGTCTTGTCAACTATTCACTACTATATAAAGTACTACCTAGTCTACCTATTAGCCACCCTACAAATCTAACCCTTACCATCACTCAAATCAACTCCTTTCTTCCATAACTTTTGTCCCTTCAACTTCATTTCAACTTATGACAAGTGATACAAATCAAATCAAAGCAAAAGCAAATGGAACAAATCAAGTTCCCCCCCCCCCCCCCCCCCCCCCCCCCCCCCCCCCCCCCCCCCCCCCCCCCCCCCCCCCCCCCCCCCCCATGCTCCATTTGAAATTTTTTTTCACTTCTTTAACCTAATTCCAACTTATATATACTACTTTTTCTCTCTCTTTCCTCATTCTTTCACTTTCCAAATTTTACAAAGTGTAAAAGCTCTCTTTCTCTCCCCATTTCCCTCTTGGCCGAAACTTCCCAAGCCCCCACACACACACACACAACTTCCATTCTTCTTTTCATCTTCCATTTACCTTCAAGTAAGTAACTTTTGCTCCTTTCCACTCATAAAACTTTGTTATGGCTAAGTGATTCTTGGATATTTCAACTCAATGTCCCCATGATCTTTAGTAGGGACAATGAGATATCAAAACAAGAATCCCGAACCATTACAAAGTAGATCTATCACTTAAAGAAACTTTCATGCCAAAAGCTTTATGTTTCTCCATCAAAAAGTATTTTAAACAAAAGATCTTTTATAAAATATAGTTTTTATGTTTTCAAAACTCATTTAAGCATTTGATAAAGTAGATCCATCTTTATTACTCATGATCATGTAGGCATTTAAGGTTCATTATTATTTTGTATTTATGTGCATTAATAGTCTTTAATACTTTTGTCTTTAGTAAATGACTTTCCTAGTATATAGATCTATAGATAGATGAGTCCATGAAGTCAAAAAGAAAAGTACTTTGCAAGAAAAAGACTTATGAAAATTCGGATGACTTTGAAAACCTAGGTCAAAAACACTTTTATCAACTTCTAAACATATATTTTATAAGAGAAATGAAGCCTATGGGTAACAGATAATGTTTAGTAATATTTTTCATGAGTCTAATGAGTTTTTACTAAAGAAAATGTTGGAAACAAGAAATGAAGTCCAATAGGAAGTTTTGAGTAAAAGTCATGTAGACAAAATTCGTAATAATGGATGTAGGGTTAGAAAACACTATTTTTCCAACTTCAAAAATGATATTTTCTTAAACAAATGAAGTCCTTAGGATATAGATAATAAATATACTTAAAGTATTAAGTACAAAATATATTTTTCCTAAAGAATCAACTTGAAAATGGACTTTTGTAAATTCGATTTTTGAAACCCCATAGTAAAAGACCCACTTAAAAGTTTATAAATGTGGATTTTATTAAAGAAATAAAGGCCTTAGGATATAACTAATATAAGGGTCAAAATTTCTTTAAACAAAGTAGAGTTTTTTCTAAAGAAAATCCTTGTAATATGTAGGTGTGGTCAAGTGTAGGAAATTCACTTACTAAACATTGGTATAAAATGGTTTCCAAGAAAAGTTTATTTTAAAATTCTTTAAATCTAAAAAGTTATGAAACATAGACTCATTAAAGTTCACATCATGACATTCATGATAGGGAAAATCATTACCATTGCATTTAGTATCATTTATACTTAGGAATCTCAAATGCATTCATGAAAACCGCATTTTTGGAATTGATAAACCCTGTACAGATCTGATCCCTCAATTCCGAGGCTTAGATATTTTCAAAACTTGATTTAAACTTCATATTTAGAAAGCTCTTCCGAAGTAGATAGAAATCGGTATAAAATTTGCGAAATTCCGACTTAAAACGACCAAGTTATGGCCATTTTAAAACGGAACTTCGAAATGACGCGAATTCCGATTTCACTAAGTTTTTAGAGTTTTAGTGTCTTAAGTTGGTAGAATACTTATTAGGGTATTTCTTATATGAATAGGTGAACCCGTGGACGGTGATTCTTTGCCTCCGGACTATTATTACTAGAAGAACGGAGTACCAATGGCGGAGTGAGTTTTTCTTCCCGATTCATTTATTGTATGTGCTTGTAAAGTAGTGCACTAGAATGTAGGTCAAATGAATGGAATATGAATGATGGGAATTAATGGGAAATTATATGATTGATGATGATGTGAGAACACGAACTAAGAATATCGAAACCGGGTGATAAACTTTGGTTGTGTAGTTAGCTATGATGGGTTGTCTGAAAAATTGATTGATCGCCTAAGTAAAATGGCTTAATCAACTACTTGGACTAATGCTAAATTGACATGTGCATATCACAAGGGGATGGAGCATTAGCATTTGTAGGTTAGTCGTGAACCATAAACGACATCGAATAATCGTAGGTTAGTCGTGAACCATAAACGACATCGAATAATCGTAGGTTAGTCGTGAACCATAAACGACATCGAATAATCGTAGGTTAGCCGTGAACCATAAACGAGATATTGTTAGTACCGCAGTAGTCGTTAATCTGCTAACCCAGGATGGAGGCGCAATTCCATCCAGATATGATTTCGGTTGGTCATATGTATGTTGAACTCATGTGTTTGATGCATACACTCGCTTGATTAATAACTTGATTGAATTGTTGTGGCATAAATGTTATTGTGGGAGATTATACTCACTAAGCTAGTTAGCTTACGTCCCTACAGTCCATTCCTTTTGCAGCTTACACATTTGTGGCTTAGGCGACGTGACCCGGCTGAATAGGTACCGAAGCTAGAAGTTTTCCCTAGAAGTTGTAATTTCTGTATTAGACTTCCATAGAAAACTTCTAAGACTTGGATGACTGTAATAGACCGTTAAATATTCTTTTGCAGGGGAATGCCCCTTAGAATTTGTAATATTTATTTATGTTTCATGAATTATATCCTACTGCCTATGCATGCCAAATTAAGCTTTTATCTCCATTCGGACTTGTACTCTATTGTTGTAAAGGTACGCCTTACATCTATATGAGACTCTCGAAAGACTAAGGTGGTAATTCGGGAATCTTATATGGCATGTGGCGGACTGTTACGTTTAGGGTACCCTATGGGACGTGACACTACCCCCGACAAAATATTAAGAGTTCTTCAGTTCTCAAAAGTCTCTTACAACAACCATTATATATTATCGATTTCAGAGATTCAACTAGAAGTTTATGCCTATATCTAGGTCCCCACTTCTTCAAAAAGCTCCTTAAGTTCCAAAAGCTATACCTGAGGAAAGTGACCTCTCGAGGATAGCCATAAATATTCATACTACAACAGGAAACTATTGGGGTATAAGCTTTGAACTTAGTGAGTTTCACTTCCAAAATTGAATGCTCAACAAGCAATATATAACAAAAAAGTTATATTAATAACCATATGAAATGCACAAACACGTGAGCATACAATACATAAGACCATCTGGAAATCTTATGTTGATTGGATTTACGCCCTCCATTTGAGGTTAGGTGTTTCAAGCAAATACGACCATAGATTTTAATTCTTCTCATTTACATTGTGGTTAATAAAGGTGCCCAGCCATACACATTTTCAATTCTAGCCCTTACGCTGACATTCGAGTTTATAGGCCCCTCGTTGCCCAGCTATTATGCCTTCTTCCCACAAAGGTATAATAATATATGCAATGTGACTCACATATGGTATGCATGGCCAATTTGATTATAAGATCATGGCATATTAATTTAACAATTTATAGGTGATCATAGACATTACAGACAAATTAATTCTATACTAGGTCATACAAATATTTAATACAAGCTCATTTCAATATTCTTATCATCAATTCACCCATGTGTAGAAATCATATACATCAGTCAAAATTTTATCTTGTCCTAATTCTAATGCCACTAACATTGCAAGCACAAGCACAAGCACAAGCACAAGCACAAGCATGTAATTTCAAGATAGTGAACTTACTTTGCCATGGCGCGAAAATCCACCTAATCATAATAGTCCTCGAGAAGGTCTAGTCCGTCTCCCAAGTCTCCTAATCAAAAGAAATAACTCTAATGAGTATTTCTATGAAGTTTGAATGAACTTATAAATTCCATTCTAACAAGTTCATCAAAATTTGTCTAAGAGGAAATTCCAACTTAAAACGGCCATAACTTGGTCATTTTAACTCGAAATTTCGCATATTATAAATCGATTTCTACCTATTCGACGAGAGATATCTATTTCTAGAATTATTTTCAACAAACAAGGTCGTTTGGTCCATGAATAGTAGGGTACAAAATACTATACGAATTTCCCATTCCACAATTCAACTTCTAAGTTCAAACCAAGCATCATACTAAAGCTTTGATAGATACTTAGCTATCATTATATCTTGTAAGACTCTATTATATACATATGTAAATCAATATAATGCATGATTCATGGGTTTTGGTAATTCTAATTTCTCATGTACGTAGATAATGTGAAGTAAGAAGTATAGGACATTACTTTTCTAACTTTGTTTCTACAAGTGCATCACGTATATATGCAATACCTACAAGCTATTGTCATGAAGGTTATGAGATGAACTATCTATATGTATATTTTAAATGATATAGTACCAAGAATTCCTTTTTGAAAAGCCTTTACAAAACTTTTGAAATTTACTAGACTTAAGAAAAATGTTTTTCTTCTTGTAAAATCACACTTGCTTTTATCAAAACTTAATCTTGATGACCTATATACCCAACACCTTCATTATTTTAATAAAAACCTTCATTTTGGGGTTAGAAAATAGAATTTTAAATAGGTGGTTTACCTAATTACGAATTTTAATAAATTTTAAGAATGAAAACATTGTTTACTTTATTCTTTGAAACCATTTCCTGGTTTTGGGATTATACTTTGTTAAACCTCTCTTATCATTATCAAAACTAGGTCTTTATTACATGTATCTCCTAGGACTTCCATTTTTTCATAAAAATCATCATTTTGGCATTTAGAAATAGGTGTTTAAATGGTGGCCATTTTCAAATCTGAATTTTTGAAAATTTCATTTGAGATTGTTTCCTTTGTAAAACTCATTTAGATTTTCAAAAACCATTTCCTAATCAAACCTCCTCCTTAAGGCTTCCATTTCTTTAATAAAAATCTTGTTTTAAAGTTGAAAATCAGTGTTTACACTTCAAGTTTCCCTTATTACGAATTTAAAACTTGTTATTGAGATTGAAACATAACTTTTTTAAACTTTTCCTTGTTTTGGAAATATTTCTCAGTAGATCTAAGGTTTTTTCATCAAGATCACTCATTTATGATATCTATTCCCTAAGTCCTTCATTTTTAATGTAAAATACACATTTTGAAGTTGAAAAATGGCTTTTCTAATATGGTTCCTTTTTTATCTAAATTTTCAAAAATCATTTTTGTAGAAACTAAAGTAGATCTTGAGCTTTCTATCTTTTTCCTACCATCTTCATGCTATTACAAGTTGTTTATGAACCTAAAACAAAATCTTAATGCATTTATGAACTCAAAACAACTAGATCTAGTTTACTATACTAGTCATAAATGCATGAATACTATGATGGTTATGTGAATATGAATAGATGATAAATATATGCACAAAACATTAATAATAACAACATAACTTGATAGTAAAACAAGGTTATAGCAAAATAACTCAAATAACAAGATCTCTAACATTGTGATGGCAAAGATCTCATGTTCAAGTATTTCCACATCCCTAGCTTAAAGCTCATGGGAATTTTTGAGTGGAATCACACATGAATGATCTTGTCGTTACATGTTTTTAAGGTAATAAGGTATAGATCTATTACCTATTAGATGTGTGGAGTGAGAAATTTGAAGAAAACAAAAGTGTGTGTGTGTGTTTGAGAAAGAGAGAGTCACGGCAATGAGAAGGGAGAGGAGAGAGTTTTTAAAAAAAAATTCTAAAGAGAAAATGAAGAGAGAAAGAAAGTGAAATGGAGAAGGCATAAAGGAGTATTGATAGAAAAAGGAATTTAGGGTTTGTGTGATTAAACAAATGAAGGAAAATCAACAAATGAGAGGGAACAGGGGGGGGTGCCAGTTTGCAAGAGAGGGAGAGAGAGGAAAGTGTGTTATGTAAGTTTTAAAATTAAATAAGTAATTTAAATAGTAAAAGTTGTATTGGAAAAGTAAATTGTAAGGAAAATGATGAAATAGTAGGAATAGGTTGTAAGGATGTAAGAAATAGGTTATGGGTAGTTGTACTTGTGAATAGTGTGAAAGAAATCAAAAAGTAGATTAGACATTTAAAGTGTAGATTTCGAAAATTCCATAGTGGATCAGGACGAGAATGAATCCAGGAATCCAGGAATCCAGGACATACTCATCCTGGAGCTTTTGCTCTCCTCTGGGGAGGGGTTTTTTTAGATATAAAGTTGAGTCGAGGGTAGCCTCCCGCTTGACCGATTTCTCGGAGTCGGAGGAAGATCTCACATCTGATGACCCTGAACAAGAAGGAGCTGCTCTCGATGTGAGATCAGCAGCAAAAGAAAGAAGAGGAATTGGATGCCCCAGAGCAGCAGCCCCCGGAGTTGCCTTAGAAAAAACACACACAAGGGACCGGACACAAAAAAAAGTTAAGAAAAAAAGGGCCATGATGATGATCCTATCTTTGTTTTCGCCCTGCCCTGATGAGGCGCTCCTTGCTCGCGGAGCTACATATCGGAAAAAGAAAAAGACTCTCTCTATTACTTTGAGAAGAGAATCGTTGGTTTTACCGATGAACTACGTGGGAAATACGAGATCTAGGCAAGCCGCTACATCTTCTCCCCTTGCCCTTTTTCGATAGAAGAACTAATGAAAATATGATAAAAAGTTTATAACAGTAACTTTTAAAACCCGAAAAATTATATAACTGATATATTTAGAAATCTTATGAAATTACGAGTCTAACGGTATTAATATTGTATATTTAATTTCTCGAGCCCCAGGATATGCTTTTTAAAGTCTGTATCTGATCAGGTTCGAAATAGGTCGAAAATCCGCTAATCTTATCTTTTTAAGCATCCTAATATTATTACGAACCAAACTATATTCTTCGCTCGTATTTTGACTTCTTGGTTTAGGAACACGGGATTGGCGGACCTAAACTAATAGGGTTTCCTAGGGATTCGTTGACTGAGGGTTTCCGGTTGACTTTCCAGTTTAGGGTTTGAACTTGATATTACCCTAAAAATTAGGGGCTTATAACCTACCCCCCTTAAAGAAATTTTTTTCCTCAAAACTTAAAGCACGTACTTGATTTCTCAAACAATTTTCAGTATTTCTGTCGCATCTCATTTTTGGCCTCCCAAGTTGCCTCCTCGTACGGATGATTTCTCCAAAGAACCTTAACATACTTGATTTCCTTATTCCTCAACTTTTAAACTTTTTGATCTAGAATTTGTACCGGATGCTCTTCATAAGTGAGGTTCTCTCTTAACAACACCGGTTCCGAATTCCACAACTTGATCTGGGTCGGCCACATACTTCCGAAGAACAGAGACGTGAAAAACATTGTGTACTCCAAACAAATTTGGTGGTAAAGCAAGGCAATACACCAACTCCCCAACTCGCTCTATTATTTCAAATGGACCAATATATCGAGGGCTTAACTTTCCCTGCGAGCAGATTCGATGAATACTCTTGATCGGATTTACCTTCAAGTACATATGATCTCCTACTTGGAACTCAAGAACCCTCCTTTTCAGATCTGCCTAACTCTTTTATCGATCTTGAGCCTCCTTCATTCATTGTTGAATAACATGTACCTTATCAGCGGCATCTTGTATAAGATCTGGTCCAAGAACCAATTTCTCCACATCATCCCAAAATAACGGGGATCTACACTTTCGTCCATATAAAGCTTCATAGGGTGGCATTTTAATTGTTGAGTGATAACTGTTGTTGTAAGCAAAGTCCACTAAGGGTAAGTATGCTTTCCAACTTCTTTTAAACTCCATCAAGCATGCTCGAAGCATATCTTCTAAGGTTTGTATGGTTCGTTTAGACTGTCCATCGATCTGAGGATGTTATGCTGTATTGAAGTGCAACTTAGTTCCAATACACTTTTGCATGCTCCCCTAAAACTTGGACATAAACCTTGGGTCTCTATCTGATACAATCTCAGCCGGTACTCCATGTAGACGAATGATCTCCCTGATGTAGAGCTTTGCCAATTTATCCATAGAATAAGTCATAATTATTGGTAGGAAGTGAGCGGACTTGGTTAGCCGATCTACTATAACTCATATAGCATCATGCCCTGTTGGCGTTTTCGGCAATCCACACATAAAATCCATGGAAAGCTGATCCCACTTCCATTCTAGTATTGGCAAGTGTTTCAACGATCCTTCCAGGCTCTGATGCTCTACTTTCACTTGCTGGAAAATCGGACACTTCAACACAAATTCGACTACGTCCTGTTTCATTCCATTCCACCAGTAATGTCCTTTGAGATCTTGGTACATTTCGTTCCTTCCGGGTGTACTGTGTACCCAGAATTGTGAGCTTCACTCATGATCTCTTTTCATATCTCCTCATCATTTGGTACACAGAGTCGCCCCTTCATTCTTATTACATTCTCCTCATCTACTGTAAAGTCAGTATATTTTCCTCTTGAATTTCTCTCTTTATTCTTTGTATTATCTCATCATAACATTGAGCTTCCTTGATTCTTTCCACTAAAGTGGGTTCCATCACCAAATTTGCTATTTCCGCCTCAGTATCTCCTCCTAAGAACTCAATACTTAACCTTTCAAACTCCTTCACTAATTCCCTTTGGTCGGTGAGCAAGGCTGCTACTTCTCCGTGATTCTTACTACTTAAAGAATCAGCAATCGCATTCACCTTTCCCGGGTAGTAATTAATCCCCAAATCGTAATCCTTGATTAACTCGAGCCATCTCCTTTGTCTCATGTTCAACTCATTTTGTGTGAAAAAAATACTTAAGGCTCTTATGATCAGTATAGATCACGCACCTTTGCCCGTAAAGGTAGTGTCGCCATATCTTTAAAGAGAACACCACTGCAGCTAGTTCCGAATCATGTGTAGGATAATTCTATTCGTGTAGCCTTAGCTGTCTTGAAGCGTAGGCAATCACCTTCCCCTCTTGCATAAGTACACATCCGAGACCATTTCTCGATGCATCGTTATGAACTATGTAGGGCTGCTCGGGATTTGATAGTACCAAAATTGGAGCGGAAACAAGTCTTTGCTTAAGTTTTTGAAGCTTTGGTCTCTCTTTTCTGTCCATGTAAACTTTTCATTCTTTTGGGTTAATTGGGTCAAGGGTTTAGCTATTTTGGAAAAATCCTTGACAAACTTCCTATAATACCGGCCAGACCCAAAAAGCTTCTTACTTCTGTTACTGTCTTGGATGGTTTCCAATCCATTATGGCTTTTATCTTTTTAGGGTCCACAGATATACGCTCTCCTGATACCACATGCCCCAAAAATGAAATCCTATCCAACCAAAAATCACACTTGGAAAACTTGGCATATAACTTGTGTTCTCTTAAGGTTTGTAATGCCATGCGCATGTGTTGTTCATGTTGCTTACACATCTTGGAGTAGATAAAGATATCATCAATTAAAACTATAACACTTATCTAACAAAGGCTTATATACACTTGGTTCATCAAATCCATGAATGCAGCAGGAGCATTTGTTAACCCAAATGACATCACCAAGAATTCATAATGTCCATATCAAGTCCGGAAAGTCGTTTTAGGTATATCTCCCGGCTTAACCTTTAGCTGATGGTATCCTGATCGAAGATCAATCCTTGAAAACACACTTGCCCCTTGTAGTTGATCAAACAGATCATCAATCCTAAGAAGTGGATACCTATTCTTGATTGTCACTTTTTTTGGCTCTTAGTAGTCCACACATAACCTCATCGATCCATCTTTCTTCTTAACAAACAAAATAGGTTCACCCCATGATGACACACTTGGCCTTACGAATCCTTGATCCAAAAGTTCCTGTAATTGTTTCTTTAACTCCTTTAACTCAACAGGAGCCATGCGGTAAGGCGCTTTAGATATCGGTTCAATGTTTGGTGCCATATCAATCTCAAAGTCGATCTCTCGCTTTGGGGGTAATCCTGATAGTTCATCAGGGAAAATATTCGGAAACTCATTAACAACTGGTATATCCTCAACTCGAGGCAACTCTTTCTTATTTTCCATTGCACCAAAAGAACTTTCTTTTTTGGTCTCAACCTCCTCATCTACAAGTAGTTCACGAACTTAACTCAGATCCTCTTGAAATTGCTGTCTCTCCCTTAAATTCGACATCTTTCCCATCCAAGTCCTTAAACTCCACTTTCTTCCGTCTACAATCTACAACAGCTTTAGCAATAGTCAACTAAATCATACCCAAAATCACTTCATACTTACTCATTTCCAAAACAATCAAATCACATCTTATGTGATGTCCTTGAATCAGTATTGGGCAGTCTTTCAACACCTCATTAGTTGTTACTACATTTCCAGTTGGAGTCTTGATACGAAAGCCAAAGGTGGCGGTGGCTACTGGTAATCCGACTTGTTTCGCCAAACCATTGGTGATAAATGAGTATGTGGCTCTAATATCGAACAAGATGTAAGCAGTCGTCTTATCTATTAATATGCGTCTTGTATTCAACATGACTAATTGCTTTCCCAAACTATTCTAGTCCATTCCCTAACTTTATCTTAGATTACTATACTTACTTTTTCTTTTTATAACCCTTGAGTCCTAAGCAATTTATAATCATTTGAAAAACAAAAACAAGGGCTGGAAGACTAACTTGTCACGAGTCCAATATCTTAGCCATCGTCTTCCTCTAGGGTAGCCAATTCATAACCTTCGTCCTCAGCTTCCTTACAAACCCATTGTCCCTCTAGCTTATATATCCTCATGCCATGCATAACCGATCCAAAACAGCTGCCAGGGTTTCCACTATTCCCGTTTCCAGGCCTTGTTGAGGATGATCCTCCAAAGGTCCTGGCTAGGGTAACCATCCTCTGTGGGCACTCGTTGGCAAAGTGTCCAACTTGCTTACAGACAATGCAAGTGGTGGTGGCCTTCTTAGGGCACTCGGGGATCTTGTGACTTGCCTCCCTATAGAAATAATGCTTGTCCCTCAACTGCGGACATCTCCTAGGGTAGTACTCTCCCTTGCACTTCCAGCAACTTAGGGTTTTAAGGATATTCTTTCCTCCATTTCCCCCATTTGTATTTCCTTTAAAGCCATAGAGCTGCTTGAACCTCTTCTGGGGATACCTAAAACTTGACCCCCTATAAAACTTTCTTCCAAACACAGAAGGTGTTCTATCTGCGGTCTTTGTTTTTCTCTTTTTGGCCCCTTCAACAATCCGGGCTCTCTCAACGAATTCCCAAAAAGTTGTGATGTCAAACTCCTCAAGTCTCACTCTCATATCCTCATCTAAGCCTTTCAGAAAAACTTGTCTCTTCGTTCCATACTATATTTGTATGAGTCTGGGGCATACTGGAGCAGCCTACTAAACTCGGTCTCATATTGTTCCACTGTGTGGCCTCTTTGTGATATGTGCAGAAAATCTACACTGTACTGTACTCTGAGACTTCTAGGAAAGTAATGCTTAAGGAATTCGTAGCGGAACATCTCCTATGTAACATGTGGTACAAGTTCTCTTCTCTTAGATTCCCACCACACTCTTACAATCAGCCTTAGCAGGTATGTGCCATAATTAACTCTTAAGTGGTGGGGCACTTCGAAGGCATCAAACGACCGTTCTATTTGGGCCAACCAATCCTCGGCCTCATTAGGTTTTCCAAAGGCTCCCTCATAGTATCTATTACTCCTTATGAACTCGGGCAAGGAGCTCTTGTACGGCCTTGGGGGTAATGGTGGAGGTAAGGGTACGGTGTAGGATTGCTCATTTTCAGGCATTGGCATAACTACAGATGTCTGTTGCGCTGAGGGCGATGGAGTAAGTGTTGGAGCAACAACGGAAACAGGAGCAAGAGCAGGCATAGGTTGTCAAATAGCCTCAAGCACTTGTGCCAGTTGCCCAAAAGTCGCTTGTAAAGTGGCTTGAGCATCGGCTATTAGTGGGTTTGGCGGCGGTGCTGCTTGTTGTTCTCTCCCCACATTTAGTTCATTCGACGCGCTTTGCTCTTTTCATCTCCTCCCTCTACTACGGCTATGTTATGTTTATTTAACTTAGTTAAGCAATCTTCCAGTAACATTATTAACATTTTATGTCAAGATTCGGAAATGTCGGAAATTCTCATTCAAGTGAATAATATAACAGCAAATATTACTTTAAGAAACTTAAATAAAGAAATCTCAATTTCATAAAACTTAACATAATTTTTCATTAAAACTCCAACTACAGGTACAAAGACCTTTAAATTGGTATTGAAAACAAAGCATAATGATTCAAAACAACACAACATGAAACAACCATAGACAACATCCCGGAACAACAAAAACTACTATGACCAATCTTTCAAGGTCGCAACTACAAAATTCAGCTTGGACTTATGGGTCAAAACATAGGTCTCGCTTCCTTTCTTTAATCCTCACATTCTCTTTTTATAAACTACTTCTTCTCCTTTTTTTATCCTCATTTCCTTCAAATGGAATCACAACATCATTCTCTATCTCATCCACTTCTTTCTTATGGGGTAGGTAACCGATTTCACTTGGTGGAGGTGGCTGGGCCATATCGGTGGGTAGAGGCAGTATTTCCTCATACACTCCCCACCAAAAGAAGTGACTTTGAGCATTCGCTCGAATCCAATCGGTATGATCCCCCAACAAGTCATGAGCATAAACAAACAAATGTCTAATTGGGTTCTAGGTTTGAAAATCGGGAAAATTTGGTTTTCCTTCATTCCTTAACACAGAGGTAGCTTCTTGCAACATGAGTCGCCCCAACTTATAAACAGGAATCCTTTCTAATGCATAAACCACCTCAAGCTCCGACCAACATTGCTTCCTTATAGGGCAAAACTCTATGTTGGTCACTATTTTATGCCATTCGGTGTTCATCAACCCCCTTTTCCACAAATTAAACATCTCTCGGATTGACCTAGGGCAGCCAGCTAAAGCAAATTCTTCGCTCAAGACCCTAATTCTTAAACGATATTCACCTAAGGACTCGTTGGGTTGGTTACTCATTTGCCTTGCCGCTAGGCGGGCTTCACCAAGAGTAAGATATTTACAAAAGAAGAAAGAATTAGAGTTGTAAAACCCATACTAGCCATGCTATTCTTATCTAAGCCTTCTTTATTTTATCCTTACCATCTTGGTCTTTTCTTTTTATTTCTCCTTAATTATATTAATTAAAGCTATGATTGTAGATTCTTAACCATGCTTTGATATAAACTTAAAGTGCCACGCCCCAAAGAGTACCTTAGACGCAACAGTCCGCCACACTCAATATCTAAACTTAAGTATGATAACCTTAGTCACTCCATGAGTTTAAACACCGGATGCAAGGCTCACGTTCAACATATAGGAAACCATACTTTGAATCGAAATAGCTTAAGAAGACATACATAGCAATAAGAATGTAAATCATAATAGTTATATCCAGATTTAATCTATTACATGATCTAAGGGGCATACTCCTGACAAAATATTAAAAGTTCTTCAGATCTCAAAAGTCTCTTATAACAACCATTATATATTATCGATTTAGGAGATTCAACTGGAAGTCTATGCCTATATCTAGGTCTTGACTTCTTCAAAAAGCTCCTTAAGTTCCAAAAGTTGTACCTGAGGAAAGTGACCTCTCGGGGATGGTCATAAATATTCATACTACAACAGGAAACTATTGAGGTATAAGCTTACGAGCTTAGTGAGTTTCACTTCCAAAATTAAATGCTCAACAAGTAATATATAACAGACAAGTTATATTAACAACCATATGAAATGCACAAACACGTGAGCATATAATACATAAGACCATCCGGAAATCTTTTGTTGAATGGATTTACGCCCTCCATTCGAGGTTAGGTGTTTCAGGCCCCTATGACCATAGATTTCAATTTTTCTCATTTATATTGTGGTTGATAAAGGTGCCAACCCACACAAATTTTCAATTTATATTGTGGTTGATATAGATGCCCACCCATACACATTTTCAATTTATATTGTGATTGATACATGTGCCCACCCACACACATTTTCAATTCCTGCCCCTACGCCAACATTTGAGTTTATAGGCCCTCATTGCCTAGCTATTATATCTTTTTCCCACAAAGGTATAATAACATATACAATGTGACTCACATATGGTATGCATGGCCAATTTGATTATAAGATCATGACATATTAATTTAACAATTTATGGGTGATCATAGATATTGCAGAAAAATCAATTCTATACTAGGTCATGCAAATATTTACAACAAGCTCATTTCGATATTCTTGTCATCAATTCACCCATGTAGAAATCATATACACTCAGTCAAATTTTTATCTTGTCCTAATTCTAATGCTACTAACACTACAAGCACAAGCACAAGCATGTAATTTCAAGATAGTGAACTCACTTTGCCATGGCGCGAAAATCCACTTAATCGTAATAGTCCTCGGGAAGGTCTAATCAGTCTCCCAAGTTTCGTAATCAAAAGAAATAACTCTAATGAGTATTTCTATGAAGTTGAATGAACTTATAAATTCCATTCTAACAATTCATCAAAATTCGTCTAAGAGGAAAATTCCAACTTAAAACGGTCATAACTTGGTCATTTTAACTCAAAATTTTCGCATATTATAACCGGTTTCTACCTATTCGATGAGAGCTATCTATTTCTAGAATTACTTCCAACAGACAAGGTCGTTTGGTCCATGAACAGTAGGGTACAAAATACTATACGAATTTCCCATTCCACAATTCAACTTCTAAATTCAAACCAAGCATCATACTAAAGCTTTAATAGATACTTAGCTATCATTATATCTTGTAAGACTCTTTATATACATATATAAATCAATATCATGCATGATCATGGTGTTGGTAATTCTAATTTCTCATGTACTTAGATAATGTGAAGTAAGTAAAAGTATAGGACATTACTTTCCTAACTTTGTTTCTACAAGTGCATCATGTATATATGCAATACCTACAAGCTATTGTCATGATGAACTATCTATATGTATATTCTTAATGATATAGTACCAAGAATTCCTTTTTGAAAAACTTTTACTTTGCAAAACTTTTGAAATTTACTAGACTTAAGAAAATAGTTTTTCTTTTCATAAAATCATACTTGCTTTTATCAAAACTCAACCATGATGACGTAAATGTAAACCCCCAAAGTTTTGTGATCGAATTAGCTTAAACCTTAATTGAAAACTCAACCAGAAACCCTAAAGTCAACAAAACCCTAGTTAGACGAAATAATTTAAGTTTGGCAATCTCGTATAAGCAACCCTGAGAAAGTAAGAGTTTAGTATATAGAATATTTCATAATTACATAAGGAAGCTTAAAAAGATCAGATTAGTAAAACCGCAAATCGTTTTAAATCCGAACGGATATAGTTCTTGAAAAACATGTCACGGGACTCGGAATAGTAAAAATATTCTGGATATATCGTTAGACTCGTAAAAATGTAAGGTTTTCAAACATATCAGTTTTATAATTTTTCGGTAAGTAAAAATAACAGATATCGCAATTATACACGTATTTTCTTACTGCAGGTACTTTATTAGTCATATCTACTTTACATTATACTATTCTTTTATCTCTACTTTTCTAACACCTACTCTTACAACACCATAATTGTAAGTCCCGGAAAATTTTAGTAAATAATTCTAAGATGAACTTCAAAAATAAACATTAAAAAAAATCACTCCAAATTAAAACCGAATTTCAACTAGTCTTAAATCACGAATGAATTCGAAAAATTTCCGAATCTTGGGAAAAATAAGAATTCTCAAAAACAAAGTAAGAACTCAATATATTACAATTTCAAAAATCACAACGTACGAAAAATTCCGTACGTGACTCCGATTTATAAAATTGGGTAATATAGATCCCAAAAATGAATTATTAAAAAGTAAATAACAATTAACTTTCGGAAATGAAACCCAATTCAAAAATTCCGAAAACGTCAAAAGATATTAAATACTTATAAAAATAAAATTTAAAACAAATTTCTCAATTAAATATGTTGTATAAACATAAATATCATTTCCAAATTGGCAAAGGCCTAAACTGAAAATCACCGGAAACCCTAACCGGAATACAATAGTGTAAGTCGGCAATCTAGCCCCTACCCTAGAGGCCGAGATGTAGTTTAAATATGTAGAATAGCTCATAGTAATATGAGTTTGTTTAAAAATATCAGATTGGTAAATTTTTACCTATTTCGAACCCGTTCGGATACAGACTTCGAAAAGCGTGTCCCGGGGCTCGAGATATCAAAAATATACCAATAGTACCGTTAGACTCGTAATTTCATAAGATTTCTAAATATATCAGTTATATAATTTTTGGGTTATAAAAGTTACAGTTATAACCTTTTTATCGTATTTCCATTATTATCGGTAATTGATTAGTCTTTGCACTATTCATTTTTATTTCATTACAAAATTTTATTATTCTTATAAAGCTTTATATTTTTAGATAAATATTTTATATGTTATAGAAAATTTTGTTTTTCTAAAATTTATTCGTTTCGGGTCTTTACGGGATCAGATTCTGTTTAAGACCCGATACTAAAAATAAAATAAATTAATTTAATAATTAAAATATTTAAAAAATTTTTATTTTCATAAAATAATTTTTTAGAATTTTTCGGGTTATAAAAATATTATTTATAGCCCATATTCGCGTATTTTGATCATCGGTAACATATTTGTTAAATACTAAAATAATTCAAATAATTATTTAATTTTAATTAAGAAAAATCTGCTACAATATTTGAATAAATTTTCTAATTTTATTTTATTTTAATTTATTTTATTAATAAAGTACTTTTACAACCTCATACCTTCAAGTACACCTTACACTATCACTTCCTTTTCACTTCAATCTTTCTACACATTATCCCACAATTCATGGCAGATTTTTGACTCATTCATGGCTGCCATTGTCCTTTATTTACTCATATTTTGACAATTTAATTATATTCTACTCCTTCTTAAGAAGCTACATATACATTTATTACACAAATCAATTTCAAGTCAAAATTCAAACAAAACCCTCTCTCTCCTCTCTCTAGAATTCACGTGCAGCATGGGTATTGGCTGCCTTGTTTTATTTTTTTTTCCTTTCATTTTTACAATTCATCTCCATTTAATGCCTCTTTATTATTTCCTTTCATTTCCTTTTGAAACCCTCTCTCTTTTCCTCTCTTTTTCCTCTCTTTCTTTCTTCTTCTTGTTCATATTTCTTCAATAAACAAGCTACCCCTTCTTCCCATGGCTTTCCACACTTCATTTTTAAAGATTTCTAAGCAATCTTCTTCCCAAACTCCATAGGTGATATAGGTAAAGTGTAATGAAGGTTTCATGCATCAAATGACTTCCATAAGCTTAAAAGCTTAGGATGATGATGCCAAAAATGAAACACTCCTTTTCTCCACTTTTATTATCTTGTATTTCAATTATTTTTTTGTTTAAAGTTGATATATTTTGTAGATCTAAATTTTTGTTGCTTTGATTTTCGTTTATGCCATAGATCTGTTATTAGTTGTTTTTTTGTTATTTCTTATGATTTATACTTAGATCTTCATCTACATGTGTTCATGCATTTAAAACTAGTTTAGAAAACTAGATCTAGAGTTTTGAGTTCATAAAATGCATTAGACTTTGTTTTATGTTCATGGATGACTTGTATAGCATGATGATGGTAGGAAGTTGTAGGAAACTCAAGATCTATTTTATTTTCAACAAAAACAACTTTTGAAAATTCGGATGAAAATGGAGCCATATTTAGAAAAGTGGTTTTTCAACTTCAAAATGTATATTTTTCATTTAAAATGAAGGGCTTAGGGTATAGATACCATAAATGAAAGATTTTGATAAGTGAAGTTTAGATCCATGATGTTTATAGCTTAATACCATGCATTTGTTTTATGTTTATGATCATATTAAGTATAGATCTTAGTTATGAACTCAAACAAAATTATGAAATTCGTATTTTGGCAAGACCCCCATTTAAAAACCACTTTCTAAGTATCAAAATGTAATTTTTACTTAAGAAAATGAAGGCTTAATATATATATATCATCAAGACTTCTTTTTACAAGAATCAAAAGTGATTTTCAAAAGTTATTTTCAAAATAAAAATTCTATTTTCGGATTTTGGCCAAGGCCTATTTTAAAAACATGTTTATCAACTCAAAAATGAAGTTTTTATTTAAGAAATGAAAGGCTCTTAGGATAGGATATGTAAGGAATGGATTTTCATAAATTTAGATAGATTTTATCAAAAGGAATATCCAAAAATGAATTTTGTAAATTCGGATCCAACCAAGACCCATTTTTAGAACCCATGTATCAACTCCAAAACTCATGTTTTATGTGAAAAATGAAGTATATAGGTAATAGATATCATTAAGCAATGATTTTTACAAGTTAAAATGAGTTTAGGCATGAGTAAGGTGTAAAACAAGTAATGGAATTAAAATGGAAAAATTTGAGTTAGTGATCAAATTGTCAAATTCGTAATTTGAGATGATGCATATGTAATCACTTACTATTTGAGCTCAAATTGCAAGTTTTGTGTGTTAAATGAAGTCCTTAGGTAATTGATATAGTAAAGCCTTAAATTTTAATGCTTTAAACAAGTTTTTCCCAAAGGAATCACTCAAAAAAATTTTTCCAAATTCGGATTTTTGAGTAAATCATATTGGAAAACATATTTACAAAGTGTAAAATGGAAATTTTTATGTAGAAATGAAGGTCATAAGTAATATATAATGAAGACTCAATTTTAACAAAAATAATTATATTTTCTTAAGTAATAAATCCAAAACAAATGGAAATAATCAAAGTTAGAAAACTAGATTTTTCAAAAAGTAGTTATAGTTGAAGTCTTGCAAAATAAGGAGTTTCAAATTTTCTTTTACCAAAAATCATCAAGATCATGCATACATGAAACTAAATTCATGCCATTCATGTTAGGAAATCACTCATATTGCATGTATAGCTAATCTATATAGTAGGAACGTTACAAACATTTACAAAGCTATTTTCGGAAATCGAAATTGTTGCTGCCCTAATCTGACCCAACCTTTTCGAAGCTTCAAAATTTTCAAAACTAGAAAATAATATTAAGAATAGATATATCTTTCAAAGTAGATAGAAATCGATATATAATTTGCGAGATTCAGAGTTAAAATGATCAAGTTATGGCCGTTTTAAGTTGGAATTCCCGCTTAGGATGAGAATTACGAATTTGATAGTTCGTATAAAATCGTTGAGAGTAGTTTGAGTTGAAATACTTATTAGAGTATTTCTTCCTTTTTAGGTGATCCCGAATTTGACGATTCCCTACCACCGAATTATTATTACTAGAAGACCGGTGATCAAATGGCCGAGTGAGTTTTCTCTTTGTTTTGTTACCTTGATTGTGCTTGTAGTTAGTTGCATTAGAAATTATAGGAACAAGATAAAAATTGATATGAATGGGGATGAGATATATGATGAGACTGTGATGAATGTATGCCAAAGAATACTAAAGTATATCAAAACCACGATTTGATTGGATAACTTCACCGTTCATATTATTCCTGTTATATGTGTGATATTGGTTGGTCACTCTAAAGAATGTATAAATATTTTTGACCTAAGCAAAAAAGTAAATTGATCATGCATCGCATCAGATATATTGCATTTGGTAGCATGCTACTCCTACGCAGGTCGATCGGTATGGTCCGAGGACTCGTTTGGATAATGAACCCGGGATCAGAGCTCATTCATAGGGAACTAAGGCGCATGGGATGCATTCCTGTGTGAGCCTAGCCGAGGCGAGTGCTATGAGCCGAGGGCTTGGGGACTAGCATGCAGTCGTGTAGACTTCAATACCACCCTAACCCAAGATACGGAGGGCGTAAATCCGTTCTGTGTGTGGGTTCCAGATACCCATACATAATTGCTTGCTCACATGTTTGTTCATGCATAGCATATGATTGATTAATAACTTGTTTGTTATGGTACGGAATTAAGGGAATTCTCACTAAGCTAGTGTAGCTTATACCCTAATAGTTGTTTAAATGAACAGGTTATTTCAAGAATGCAAATGGGGACGAATTGGTTGGAGCCGGGAATGACTTCGGGATTTCGACAAAGAATACGAATGTTTGAAGTTATCAGCGAGTTTTATGATTTGACTTGTAATAGTTTATGTAGGGAAGTCTATGGATGAATGCAATTGGAGTTAAACGATTTGTTTTGAAGTATAGTGTTTTGTATCTGAAGTATAGTAAATTGTATTCCTTTACATTATTACTCAACTGTATCAACATAAAATGTATCATTCCGATGTGTCTCCTTTATGTGTTAGACACCTTGTACATAGTATGGAAGCCTTCGCGTGACTGAGGTGGTCATTCTTAGGCTTTAATATTGTGTACGGCGGACTGCCACGTTTAGGGTACCCTTCGGGGCGTGACAATAACCTATTACCTTTACTTTTTACCTTTCTCATAACTTTATTTCACATCTACCTTATTTATTACTTCATTTAATCAATAAAAATACAAAATAAATCTCTCTTCCTCCCCTCTCTCCATGATGGCCGGCGCATCACTCTCTCCCTCTCCCTCAATTTTGTTTCATTTTTTCCTTATTTAAATCACACAAAAATTCACTCCTCATTTCCTATAAATACCCCCATCCTCTTTCACTTCTTTCACACAATTACTACCTACAAATTTATTACCAAACCTCTCTCAAATTTTCTTCTCAACACTCTCTCCAAATACTCTCTCAAAACTCTCTCAAAATAATATCATATCGCCTTCTACATACACAAAACCCATTACCACATAATACTTCAAAAACCCTCTTTAGGTAAACTTTTCTTTACAAGTTCTTTCTTCTCATATCATATAACTTTACATGACCATGATGTGAGTTTCCAAAAACTAAATATTATGGAAGCTATACTATGTTCACATATTGCTCTTGTTCATGAATATCTATTTATGTTTATGTTATTATTTTACATTGTTTATGTTATTATTGTTATTATATCTAACTAAGTATTATTACATATCTACATAAATATATCATTTAGAGCATATAAGCTCACTTGCAATTTATTTATTTTCATGCAAAGTAATTTATTTATTCCTTCCATTGCAATTTATTTATTTCTTGTTATTTTAAGACTAGTCTCTAGTTTTAGACTTGTCCTCATCAAGTTAAAACAATTTTTCTTTCTTTTATTTTATTTCTTCCTTTTGGAACTAGTCTACTTCTTAGTCCCAGGAGCCTTGAAGAAGTTAAGACTCCCAATACTTGACATTATTTATTATTTATGTTATTTTGCTTGTTATTATTTCTCATAATCATGCCCATTCAAATTATTGTACAAATCTTTAAAGCTTCAATAATACTTGACAAAAAGGAGATTTTATCACTTAAGAATGGTTTTATATAAAATATAAATTTTATGGTTTAACAAAAGTAAAGTTATTCTTTTCTAAGTTTTAAGAAGAATTCACTACAATTTTAAAAATTTTCTTGAAAAAGCTTTTTGAATCATTTTTATATTGCTTTGTTTTCTTAAAAGAAGATGACTTTGGTACTAAAATATTTTCATAATATAACGAAAACCCTTAAAATGAAAATAAGAGTTTTCAAAACCAAGATTTTTCAAATAAATAGTCAAAGAAAACAAATAGAAAAAGTAGCACTAATATTGAGAATTTAGAAAAGAAGAAATTTATTTTATCAAAAAGTTGTAAACCCCAAAAAATTTTCATAATCCTTAAAAATAATTCTAGAAGTTTAATATCAAAATTTGAAACCCGAAAAATCGACTCGAGATTAACACCCGATTCTAGACCGAGTCAAAACTCTGGAAACGAAACCCTAAAAATTTAACCAAGTTAAAACTTAATTCCAAATAAGAACAAAAACGAGTTTTCTCAATCTTGAGAAAACAAGAACCCCTGGATCAAAATATAAAGTCCAATTATCGATATAATCAACGTCCGTACGTCAATTAAATAATCTACCCAATTCCTAAAACACAAATCGAAACGATAGATCCAAATACCGCTTAACAACGAGATAATAAAATCCTAAATCCTTCAGAAAAATTTTAGAATCACAAAATCCAAATTTTTAACAAAAGTCAAACTGAGTCAACTCATAAACCTAGACTCGGTTAAACGATCCCGAGAACTAAAAACAAATAAATAATCACGAATAAAATAAACCATAGACGTCGAGCTAGAAATATAAAACGATCAAAACTCAAAAATTATACGATCTTACGAATAACTCAGTAAAAATCGGAAATCAAAACGGAACCCTAAAAGTCAACAAGCCTATAACGAACCCTAGCAATTAAGATCCGGCAATCCCGTGTTTTCAAACCCTAGAAAACGAAATTAAGTTAATGACCTAGAATAGTTCGTAATAACGTAGGGTAACATAAAAATATCAGATTCGCGAATTTCGAGTGACCTTCGGACCCAAACGGGATCGGTTCTCGAAAAGCGTGTCCCGGAGCTCGGAATATTAAAAATATTCCGTTTATACCAATAGACTCGTAAAAATACAAGGATTCCAAAAATATCAGTTTTAGAATTTTTCGGTAGCTAAAAATTACAGATATCGCATTATTACGCGTATTTTTATTACTACCGGTACTTTAATTGTCTAGTCTACTATTCATAGTACTTTTCTACTATTCATTACTATTCACCTATCTCTACTTTTTCTTACACCTATTTCTTACACCTATATATCTATTTTCTTACTTTTTTCATTTCCAATACACCTTTAATCACATCAACTTTACACATTACTTCTTTATTACACAAAACAAATAAAATAAAACAATTTTCCCCCCTCTAAATGCCCAAAACCGGCGCCACTCCTCCCCATTTCCCTCTCTTTTATTTTCTTTTTCAATTATTTTATTACATCCAAAAATCACTCCAAAAATTCTATAAATACCCCCTTCCTCTTCCATTCTTTCACACAATTCTTTACACTACCAAAACTCTCTCAAAATCTCTCCACAAATTCTCTCATCAAGAATTCTCTCTACCAAAACTCTCTCAAATCAATTCCTCACAAAAATCATGTCTCATACATAAACCATCTACCACATATCACTACTCACATAATACCCATTTCATTTACCATCTCCATATCTCTTACATACTTTAGGTAATATTTCTTCCATCTATTATTCATCCATGTCATGTAACTTAACATGACTATGGTGTTGTTTTGAAACTCATATGAGTAGTAAAAGCAACAACATGTTCATGTTTTGTTCTTGTACATAAAGCTTCCTACTTTATTATGTTGTTATTATTGTTATATTATGTATACTATGTATATATATTTATTTAGAGCATATAAGCTCATTTGTTATTTATTTACTTCCAAGTTATGTAATTTATTTATTTCATGTTGCTTTTAAGACTAGTCTTTCTAGTCTTAGACTTGTCCATATCAAGTCAAAACAATCTTTTATTTATTTTCTTTAAATCTTTCGGGACTAGTCCATTCTTAGTCCCGGGATGCCTTGATAAAGCTAAGGCTCCAATACTTGATCGGGATTCCTTGATGAAGCTAAGGTTCCCAATGCTTGATATTTTATTTTCTTGTTCATTAATTATTTTTAGTATTTTCTTATGATCTTATTATTTTATATGCTCATGATACTTGCATTTGCGTAATGTTAATGTCTCAACTAATCTAAAAATAGAATTTTGTTTTACTAAATGAACTCAAAGCTAAGTTTCCAATTACATGATTTACCACAAGTCATTATCAACAACCTAGAAATAGAATAATACAAGTTTTCTCAAGTTTTCTTAAATAACAAAGATAGTTTTACCAAGAAAACATAAATAAATATTTTCCTTGTATTTTATGGTAATCTAAGAAAAAAATAACTCGTTAATATCGAAAGTTTAAGACTTAAATTCTTTTCTAAACTAAGGAACAAACTAGTTTTCAAAGTTAAGACAAAAATCAACTCATCAAGTTGTGAACCCACTTAGGAAAAATAATGATTTTCAAATTTCTAAAAGAAGGAATTAATTTTCAAAGGAATATAAATGAGGTAAGATTTATAATAATGGATTTTATAAAGATGATTCTTTTCAAAAGAAATGAAGGAGCAAGTTTTGGAAAGCAAAAACTCATATTTTAGAAATGAATATAAGAAGACAAGATTCATTCTCTAAAACCATCCTAAATACAAAATTATAAAAAGGTTTTGAACAACCTAATATATTTTTTGGTAAAAATCGATCTTTTATCACTAGAAGCGAAATTTATGAAAAACTAAGATTAAAAGGGAAATTTACTTGTTTTGGGAAAAGGAAACGAAGAAAATAAAATAAGAATATACTCATTTATAACAACCTAGGAAAAATATAAAGTTCTTTAAATACTTGAAACAAAAACTTCAAAGTTAAAGTTTAAATGAATTGTTGAGACACTACCATTGGGATTTTTGCATATAAAGTGAGCATACCTATATTCAAAAGTATTTATCAAATATATATTTATATTATTACAAAAGGATTTTCTTTAAAAATGGATGATATGATTAGAAAATGGATTTTGCAAAAAGTTTAGAAAATTCGTTTTAAATCTGTACCTGACGTTTTCGGAACCCAAATGACCTTTTATGACAAGGATAAGCTTAGAAATAGATAGATTTTCGAATAGGTAGAAAACGGCATATTATACGCGCGATTCCGAGTTGAAATGACCAAGTTATGGCCATTTTTAAGTTGAAACATTCCCTCATGCGAACTTTAACGTTCCTTCGCATTGTTTTGTCAAAATTCAAGAAAATCTTCAGAAAAAACTCATTGTGAGTATTTTCTTTGGTTAGGTGATCCCGAGGAAGGATTCCTTTACCCAGAAGATTGTTACGATTAATTGGAGTGTGTGAACGACTCATCCGCTTAGAGGAATAGACGACATGGCATCGTGAGTTACTTCCCATTAACTATCTCATACTCTTGATTGTGCTTGTAAAATTAGTTGCACTAGAATTTAGGCAAATCAAAAGGAAGTGTATGATAATATGTTGAAAGAATACTAAGTATATCGAGACTCGATTTGTTTTTATAAAGTTGTATGAGCATTAATATCTTGAAGTGTTTGAATTGGTTGATCACTTGAAAGAAGTTAAATGTAACTACTAGACTTTAATTAAAGAAACTATTCATGCACTTCATATGTTGAGTCATATTGCATTCACTACTATACAATTGGTGGGACAAGTGTATAATAGTGGTGGTAGACATAACCGGTATATCATGTAAGTGGCGCGAGTAGGAGCCGGTAAGAACTACTTAAATTGATGGCTAGTAGGAGCCTGTAATAACTACAAGTTTTTTATGGCGTATAGGAGCCGGTAAGATCTATAAAAGTGTTTTTAAAAGTTGTGGCTATAATTGGCTGATACCCAACCCCGAATGAAGGGTGTAAATTCATTCAACATATGATTCCCGGAAAGTCATATGTCTTGTATGCTCACGTGGTTGCTGCATTTCATGTTTGAATAATAACTTGATTGATAATCTACTTCGAGTATGAATTTTGGGATTTTCACTAAGCTAGTTGTAGCTTATACCCCTATAAATTTTGTTGAAACAGGTATATTCGTGGATTAAATTTGAGGAGCATGACATTAGGGAAGTCATGGACGGATGATTAAGGATATGAAAATCATACGATGAAGAAATTTTGTAAGGTTCTTTATATGTACTAACCTATATGATTAGGGACGTATTTATTTGGAGTAGGATATGCCTCTAAGATTGAGATGAAATATGTATGTTTTATGGTAAGTATTCTCTTTGCCTTGTTACTTACTTGTTATTAATATAAATTGTGCTACTCCGATGCGTTCCCTTTGTTGTGATGTACGCCATGTGCATGATATGGAAGCCTTTGCATGACTAAGTAATCATTCCTAGGCTTTAGTATTGTGTACGGCGGACTGCCACATTTAGAATACCCTCGGGGCGTGACAAAAGTCATTTAGGAAAAATAGTAAGATAAGCATAAAATGATTTTTTTAAAACAAAGGAAATCAAATATTCATTTTAAAGGATTTACAAAATAGATTTCTTGTAAACTATAGTTTTCTAAACTCTTAATTAACATTGTTTTTACCTAAGAAACATGGTTGAAAAACAAACACTTGAGCATGGATAAAATATGAGCTAAGTATCCATGAAAAAGGAATTTTTCAACTATATAGATAACTAAGTATTTATTAAACAATTTTTTAATGATTTAATGTTTGAAACAAATTGCTTTTGGGTTAGGGAAAATCCGTGGTGAATCTGATCAGCACTATTTTGGAGCTTACATGATCTAATTTGATAAAAATAGTTTTATAAATGGATAGATCTTTTCAAGTAGGTAGAAATTGGTATATTATATGCGCGATTCTGAGTTAAATGACCAAATTATGTCCATTTTAAATTGGAATTCTCTCTTATACGAACTTTGATGTTCTTATGTCATAGTTTTGTCAAATCTCAAGAAAGTTATCAAGAAATACTCATTTTAGGTATTTTCCTTGACTAGGTGATTTCGAGGAAGGATACCTACACCCCGAAGATTATTTCGACTAAGTGGATTGTGTGAACAACTCATCCGTTTAGAGAAGTGTCGACATAGCATCGTGAGTTTATTTCCTTAAAGTGCTTTACTTGATTGTGCTTGTAATTTAGTTGCATTAGAATTAAGAAAAAGACAAATTGATATGTATGCGAAAAATTAGTTGAAAGGATCCTAAGAATATCGAGGCTAGAATTGATTAAATGTTTGTTTTAGTATAGCACTTGATTTATATGAAATTTTATTATCACCTTAAAATTGATAATAATGATGCTATGATTGTAAGCCCTGGAAAATTTCAACGAATAATTCTAAAGATGAACGTAGGAAATAAAACCCTGAAAGTCACTCCGAGTTAAAACCGAACTTCGACAAGTCCCAAATTCCGAACGAATCCAGAAATCCTGAGTTGTGAGAAAAATAAGAAACCTCAGAAACAAAATAGCAACCCAATATACTTCCATTCTAAAACCTCTAGGTACGACAGATTTTATATTTAACTTCGACTTATAAATTCGGATAAAATATAGCCCTAAAACAAATTGTTAAGGAGTAAATAGTGATTGGCTTCGGGAATAAAACTCAATCCAAAAGAATTCCGAGAACGTGGTGAGATATTTGATACTTATGAGAGTCGACCTTAAAATAAAACTCACCAATCAGACAAGTCATATAAGTGTGAAATATCAATTTTTATATTGGCAATGGTGTAAACCGGAAGGTTAATCGGGAAACCTGAGTCTCCAAAACTCCCAAGAAACTCAGTAACCTAGATCCAACAAACTCGTATTCCTAAACCAAGGAGTTAGAACAAGAGGAAAAGGTGTAATCGGTTCATATTAAGTCTAGGATACTCTGGAAAGATGAGATCAACGAATTTCCGACCTATTCCAATCCGATCAGGTGCTGACTTCGAAAAGCGCGCCCGGAGATCCGCAATATTAAAAACATGTTATTAATGCCGTTAGATTTTTTTACAATGATCTTTAAAATATTAGTTTTATAAGTTCAATAGCTAGAATTTCATGATTTTTGCAAATTTATCTGTATTACTATACTACCGGTAATTAGATGGTCTTTCAGTACGATCTACCACTATTCATTACATAATTTTATTTTTATTTTTATTTTTATTTTTTATTTTAGTTCTTGTAATATATACCCTAGCTTCGTAGTAATCAAATAAACTCCAAAAACCGGAAAACGAAACCCTATATTAGTTTAGTTCAAGCTTAGTGAGAGGAGCTTAGAAACCCTAGATCCGGCTTTCTTTCGATTTCATAATAAAAGAAGTTTTATAAAATAAATAAATATGAATTATCATTCTAAAGTATATTTTAGACCTTCGAAAGTTTTAAATTCGGGAATTTTTCAATTCCGAGCCTTCCCGAGCTCAATTACGGAAAAGTGTGCCCCGGAACTACGAACTCAGAAAAATGTTTCAAAATATTCATTAGAACCGTAATTTTATAAGGATTCCAATAATATCTATTTTATTATTTTCCGGGCTATAAAAATTACAGTTATAGCCTTTTCCGGTGTTTTCATTACAACCGGTAAAGTAGATGTCTTGTCTACTATTCATAAGTACAACCTACACTACACACTACCCATACCCTATTCTTACATCCTTACAACTACTCAATTATATTTTCTTTTCCAAGAAATTTTTGTCTCCTATTAAATTATCACTTTTATTACATTTTATTACACAAAATTTAAATTTGTCAAATTTCAATACACACACTCACCCCCCTCCCTTCATGGCCGGCGCCCCCTCCCCAATTTTTCCCTTATTTTTTTTTTATTTTTACCCATTTTATTCAATTAAAACCCTAAGCCATTCAATATATAAGCTAATGTTCTCTCTCTCTCCTCATTTCCACTCTTACAAAAATTTGCAAAGGTTGAAAACCCTCTCCCTCTCTCCTCCAAGCTTGTCGTGACACCCACACACACATACACATTCCACAAGTTTGTTTCATCTTCTTTTCTTCTTTAAATCTCCATTAAAGTGTTGATTTCAAGCTTTGTTCTTCCTAAATCTTGTAATGGCAAAGCTATTCATGTGTGTTTTCACATTTAATCCCAATGATCAAATGCTAGGGACATGAAAACACTTGTACAAGAATAACAAGCCATCACAAGAAGTGGATCTAGTGTTTAGATGAGTTTTTGTTAAGATATCCTCTTGTTCATGTATGTAAAGTAGAGATCTTGCATATATATTGTTGTTCATACCATAAGATCTATGATTCATGCATTGTATTTAGTAGATCTCAAGTTTAGGCATTCACATCTTCATGTACATGCATGATCATAGGTTTATTTTGATTTCCATGCATTAATGATCATAAAAATGTAGTCTTGTATATGTATAGAGAGGTTAGATAGTAGATCTTCACATATAGGAAGCAAGAACATTGAAAAATAAAAGACTTTGTAGGAAATGGGTTGTTGGAAATTCGGATGGATTTGGAACCCTATTTTAAAAACTACCAAAAATCATTTTTAAACTCATGTTTCACAAGAAAAATGAAGGGTATGTGTAATAGGTATATTGAAGGAATGATTTTCATAAGCTTAGATGAGTTTAGGCATGATAAGAATGTAAAAACAAGGAGTAAAGTTAGAATGAAAAATATTGAATTATGGATGTGTAGTCAAATTCGTAATTTTGGGTGATGCCCACATAAACACTTAGTATCTAAGCTTAGATGGCATGTTTTATGAGCTAAATGAAGTCCTTATATAATAGATATATTGGAGCCTCAATTTTTGATGCATTAAACAAGTTTTCTCATAAGGAAATTGCAAGAAAATGAAAATCTCAAAATTCGGATTTTTCTAAGTAGCCTATTCAAACACATATTTATTCAATGAAAAATATGGATTTTTATGCATGAATGAAGGTCATGATTAATATGGATGTTGGGAACTCATTTTTAATTAGGTGACAAGTAAATTCTAAGGATAAAATCATAAAAACATTAGGAGATGTAAGATTGGTAATAATGACTTGTTATAAGGAATCATTAAGGAATTTCCTAATAATTGGGAATTCATAAGAGTCCATCATCAAAGATCATCAAAACCATGCATATACGGAGTTCATTACATGATATTCATGTTAGGAATTCATTCATATGCCATTCATGCATGAATCATCAACTAGGAACATTTCTCATCAAAAGCAAAACAATTTTTTGGAATTGAGAAAGGGGCAGAACAGAACTGACCCTACAGTTCCGTGGCCTTACTACTTTCAAAACTTGAAAATAATACTAGAAATAGATAGATCTTTCGAAGTTGATAGAGATCGATATAAAATCTATGAAATTCCGAGTTAAAATGACCAAGTTATGGCCGTTTTAAGTCGGAGCTTCCGCAAATAGCGAGAATTCCGAATTCCTCTAGTTTAGATGCATAGCTTGAATTAGTTACATGATGAGAATCTTATTAGGATTATTCTTACTTGGTAGGTGATCCAAGCAGGACGACACCTTACCACCCGATTATTACTACTAGAAAGATGGAGTCCAATGGCCGAGTGAGTTTTACTTCCACTCTCAATTAATGATTGTGATTGTAATGTAGTGGCACTAGTAGTGTAGGCAAAGATAAAAATGGATATGCATGATGGGGTATATGGGAATTATATATTTGTCTGTTGTTGATGTGTGAAATGGAACTTAAGAAATATCGAAACCAGGTGTTAAGCTATTGATTGATTAGCTAGTAGTATATATTGAATGTCTGCGAATACGTGTTGGCCACCTAAAAGAATTGGATTAATGTATATTTGACTTCGATTGTAATTGGAATCATTCATGTCACGATGGGGCTGGAGCATTAGCATTGGTTGGTTTTTTGTGATCCATAAAACGAATACTTGTTGGTTAATCGTGATCCATAAAACGAATACTTGTTGGTTAATCGTGATCCATAAAACGAATACTTGTTGGTTAATCGTGATCCATGAAACGAATTATTGTTTAGTTGACCGTGCGCTTAAACGGCGTTGTATCGCAGGATTCGTTAATCTGCTAACCCGGGATGGAGGGCGCAAGTCCATCCACATATGATTTCCAGCTAGTCATATGTTTGATGAACTCATTCGTTTGTTGCATTCCACTTGGTTGATTAATTACTTGCTTGAATGTTTTGTATTAATTGTGATTCGGAAGTTTTCACTCACTAAGCTAGTGTAGCTTATACCCCAATAGTTTCCTGTTGCAGTATGAATACCTTTGGCTTTCTCCGAGGACCCGTGGACACCAGGTACAGCTCTTAGATATTAAGGAGCTTTTGATGAGGCCGGTGCCTAAAGATTAGAAATGGACTCTAATCCTGTTTCCCGAACCGGTAATTAAAGGTTAATGCAAGGAAATGTGTGGAGTGGAGAAACTGTAGCTGTTGTTATCGGAGGTATGCCCCCTAGTTCATGTATTTGAATAATTCTCTGTAAGACGGTCATGATTTACTTTCTTGCTGCTATGTATGTCTCCTTAAGCTACTATGAAGCAAAGTATGGTCTATAAATGTTGAGAGTGAGCCTTACACTCAATGTTCAAACTGATGGGAAGACCAAGGTTGTCTTACTTGAGTTTAAATGTTAAGTGTGGCGGATTGTCACGTGTAGGGCACACTTTGGGGCGTGACAATGATATCATAAGTAAATTGATTCATGCATACCACGAAGTGAGTCACATTGCATTAGGTTATTATCCTTGGGTGAGAAGGATGGTAGCTCAGGTTGAAAGCAACACTTAGCGGTTATGATCGAAAGCGATTGCTTGGCGACATAGAATTCAATGCTTGGCGGAAGTCCAAAAGCATGGCTCAAATCAAGTAGAATTAATATGCTTAGCGGTATTGATCAGCATAATTTTTAACTAAACCTACTTGTTTTGAGGTTACGTATCACCAATCCCCGAATGGAGGGCATAAATCCATTCAATATATAGTTCCCAGAAAACTATATGTCTTGTTTGCCCACGTGTATGTTACATTCCATTTGTCTGCTTAAATAACTTGTTTGAATTTTCATTACACAAGAAGTTATTTATGGAAATAATTCTCACTAAGCCTATTAGTTTATACCCCTATAGATATCTTTTACAGTTCACCTATTTGTGGTTGAGGCCACGTAGACCTTCCAGCCAGGTATTTTCCTTTTTGGTTAAGAAATTTCTAGATGAAGTTCAGTGTTTGATAAGATGTAGATTTCATAGAAATATTCTTGTAATAGATTATAGATATTTATTGAAATAGCCATGAATTCCTTATATTGTATGCTAATATGTTAATGGAATGATATATATATAATATATGAGTGTTTAGCTAATGTGATTAGTAAATGTGTTAGTTATATGTGTATAGTCTTATAATTTATATTATTGTTTGATAGCTATAAATGTGTGAATAGCTTAATGAATATGTGTGTCCTTTTGCAAATTAATATGCATATGTTATGTTTAGAATTTAAATAAATTGCTTTTGAATTTGTTTAAAACATGACAGAATTTTGGCTAAGTTAGACCACTTTTTGAGGTCAAATTTAACTCAAATGCATTTGAAATTTGCCTAAATTAAACCTAGGACAAATATACCCTAATGGTGAGATTTTTGGATGACATTTGACTTTAATTTGGACAAGTTAAACCTCCCTTTTGGCAGCCTCCAATTTCCATACGAATTTTATTCTTTTCTTTCTTCTTTCTTCCTTTTTCTTAATCCAAAATCTTAAACCCTAAGCCAAGGTTTACTACAAGCTTAAGGATTTGAATAACATTCCAAGCCAAGATTCACTCATGTGAGTTTAATGCAACTTTATCTTTTATTTCATGTCTTATAATGTGTTGTTTGTAAATGTTAGTAGATAGGATTGTGAGATGATGATTGGTATGAGATTGAATTGGTGCATGAATGATAGTTTGAATGGGATTATGTGATTAATGGAGTGGTAATTTGCATTTTATAGGAGTGTGGATGTGTAGAGATGAGTGTTATAGGAAATTGAAAGATTGAGTAGTGAGTTAAGATTTGAAGTGTGATTAGTGTTGTGATGATTTGATGTAGAGTTCATGTTGTTAGGATAGCATATGGTTCATAAAACAAGCCTTAGAAAGTTTGGACTAAGTTTGGAAAAATTTTAAGAAATGATCAAAGTGTGGAAAAACAGGGGATTTCAAAAATAATTTTCGTATAGGTTAAAATTTGAACGTACGCCGGCACCTGGGAATTCAACGTCGCCGGCTTAGAGGCAGCGCTGGATTCAGAATTCTTAGGGCTGGATGAAAGCCGCCGGCTTTCGCTGGATAAGTCAGCCGGCGTTCATTCTGTCATTTTGTACAATGGACGCTGGGAATCAAGGCCACCGGCGTACATGTCAAAGCTGCCCGAGTATCTAAGTAAGCGGACGACTTAGACCTCTCTGGACGTTTTTGTAAATTTTGGTTTTGGATTCTACACCGGCTCAAAGCCGCCGGCGTAGGATGCAAAAGCCGACGGCGTACCCTTAAACACTGCTAGCACTGGCAGTGTTGATTTTCAGAGTATCGAGCACCGGCTCAAAGCCACCAGCTTTGATTGCCGGCCTATCCCTGTGCTTTTGAATTTTAAAAACTTTTTCTAAAATTTTTCGAAGTTTGTTATTTGAGCAATTAAGTTTTGGTTAAGCGATCTAGGATATATTAGGATGTTTAAATGTTTTCTTGTGACCTTTATTAATTTATGTGGATTTCTTTGATATGTTTATCTTTTATATTAGTTAACTAGTACTTAAGCTAAGTGTGAATTTATTATTGAATTAAACAGTGATAGATCCTCGCACAGTCGACTCCGTTAATTCCCGAGCTATATCAGGTACACAGTGACTTGCTTGACTCTTTGCTAGGGTAGGCATCAAGATTAAACTACCTAAAAATAAGAGAATACTATTGTTATTTATGTGTTGATTGTCGTTGTTTGCCGTTGAATCTGGTTCGGAGAGCGGCACCCTGCTCAGATTGGGGGCAGGGTACTTTCTCGTTAACGGTTAGAATGGTTTAGGAGATATGAGTATCCGAACTGCTCATATCAACCCCCTGAGCATCGTGAAGCGTTACTCAGGAACCCCTGGTATTACAGGCTACGCCGGAAGGTAGGGCTGCCTAGTCTGTGTGAACAGTAGGGACCACTCAGGGAGGCGGACGTAATACTAGAATCTTATTGTCCGGAGTTTGAATACTCCCGTGTTGTCTTATTAATTAAAGACTTAATAACGAATAAGTGATTGTTGCATATTGCATTTAGCCTAAGGATGTGTGATTCACTTCGCATTTTTATTCGTTACTTGTGTACTGGGCTTTGGCTCATATTTTAACTATTTCAGGTGATGATTCCGATGAGTTCTATACGAGTATGGGGTACGGAACGACTTTGAAGATTTTCTTGATGGGTTGGAGGATTAGAGATGACCATAGACTCAATGGACCCTATGAATGTAATAGATTAGATGAAATTCTTTTTGGTTGATGGTGTAATTATGGTGTTAGTAGAGTTGTGTTTTGAGAATTTTGGTTAAGGCTTATAAAAAGCCTTTGGATGTAATATGTATATATGTATGTATGTAGTTATTTAGAAGTAGAGTTATTTCCGCTGCTAATATCTATGTCTTTTGTTGTATAATATCTTATAGAATTAGATAAACAATTACTCAAACAATCCCTTTAGGCAACCTTACATATAATCTTAAGGGTTATATGTGGTTGGAGATCCGTTATCTCCTATTACAAATATAGGGGTGATTTCAGGTCTTTACATTTATGGCTAGGGAATGCCCCTAAAGATTTGTAAGACTATTGTTTTAAGCAAATGAATATTATGAATCCTCTTTTCTTTATTTGTTATTATATCTTCTTAAGCTTCATAATTCCTTGTATGGTCCTCTAAATTTGTGAGAGCACGCCTTACACTTAATATCGAAGTTTCTGGAAATGACTAAGATTGTCATACTTGAGCTTTAATATTAAGTGTAGCGGACTGTTACGTTTAGGATACCCCTTGGGGCGTGACACTATATACCCAGCACCTTCATTATTTTAATAAAAACCTTCATTTTGGGTTAGAAAATAGAATTTTAAATAGGTGGTTTACCTAATTACAAATTTTACAAAATTTTAAAAAATGAAAACATTGTTTACTCTATTCTTTGAAACCATTTCCTTGTTTTGGGATTATACTTTGTTAAACCTCTCTTATCCTTGTCAAAATTAGGTCTTTATTACATGTATCCCCTAGGACTTCCATTTTTTCATAAAAATCATCATTTTGGCATTTGGAAATAGGTGTTTAAATGGTGGCCATTTTCAAATCCGAATTTTTGAAAATTGCATTTGAGATTGTTTCCTTTGTAAAACTCATTTAGTCTTTCAAAAACCATTTCCTAATCAAACCTACTCCATAAGGCTTTCATTTCTTTAATAAAAATCTTGTTTTTGAGTTGAAAAATGGTTGTTTACACATCAAGCTTCCCTTATTACGAATTTAAAACTTGTTATTGAGATTGAAACATAACTTTTTTAAACTTTTCCTTGTTTTGGAAATATTCCTTAGTAGAACTAAGCTTTTCTCACCAAGATCACTCATTTATGGTATCTATTCCCTAAGTCCTTCATTTTTAATGTAAAATACATATTTTGAAGTTGAAAAATGGCTTTTCTAAATATGATTCCTTTTTTATCTGAATTTTCAAAAATCATTTTTATTGAAACTAAAGTAGATCTTGAGCTTTCTATCTTTTTCCTACCATCTTCATGCTATTACAAGTTATTTACGAAGCTAAAATAAAAGCTTAATGCATTTATATACTCAAAACAACTAGATCTAGTTTACTATACTAGTCATAAATGCATGAACACTATGATGGTTAAGTGAATATGAATAGATGATAAATATATGCATAAATCATTAATAATAATGACATAACTTGATAGTAAAACAAGGTTATAGCAAAATAACTCAAATAACAAGATCTCTAACATTTTGATGGCAAAGATCTCATGTTCAAGTGTTTCCACATCCCTAGCTTAAAGCTCATGGGAATTTTTGAGTGGAATCACACACGAATGATCTTGGCATTACATGTTTTTAAGGTAATAAGGTATAGATCTATTACTTATTTGATGTGTGGAGTGAGAAATTTGAAGAAAACAAAAGTGTGTGTGTGTTTGAGAGAGAGAGAGTCACGGCAATGAGAGGGGAGAGGAGAGAGTTTTTGAAAAAATTTTCTAAAGAGAAAATGAAGAGAGAAAGAAAGTGAAATGGAGAAGGTATAAAGGGGTATTTATAGAAAAAGGAATTTAGGGTTTATGTGATTAAACAAATGAAGGAAATCAACAAATGAGAGGGAACAAGGGGGAAGGGGGTGCCGGTTTGCAAGAGAGGGAGAGAGAGGAAAGTGTATTGTGTAAGTTTTAAAATTAAATAAGTAATTTAAATAGGAAAATGATGAAATAGTAGGAATAGGTTGTAAGGATGTAAGAAATAGGTTATGGGTAGTTGTACTTGTGAATAGTGTGAAAGAAATAAAAAAGTATATTAGACATTTAAAGTACCGGTAGTAATGAAAATATGATAAAAAGGTTATAACTGTAACTTTTATAACCCAAAAAATTATATAACTGATATATTTGGAAATCTTATGAAATTACGAGTCCAATGGTATTAATATCATATATTTAATATCTCGAGCCCTAGGATACGCTTTTTAAAGTCTGTATCGATCGGGTTCGAAATAGGTCGAAAATTCGCTAATCTTATCTTTTTAAGCATCATAATATTATTACGAACTAAACTATATTCTTCACTCGTATTTCAAATTCTTGGTTTAGGAACACGGGATTGGCAGATCTAAACTAATAGGGTTTCCTAAGGATTCGTTGACTTAGGGTTTCCGGTTGACTTTCCGATTTAGGGTTTGAACTTGATATTACCCTAAAAATTAGGGGCTTACACCATGAGAGAAAAAGAGGGGGGGAATTGATTTTATTTGTTATTTTATAATAAAAAGTAATTAAGATGTGAAGTATGATGAATGTGAAGATGTATTGGGAATGTAAAACGTAGAAAATAGATGAATAGGTAGTAAGAATAAGTTGTAAGATAAAGTAGAGATAGATAATAGTAATGAATAGTAGAATAGGATAATGAATAGTAAACAAGACTAATAATATACCGGTAGTAAAGAAAATACGCATATAAATGTGATATGTGTTATTTTTAATTATCGAAAAATTACGAAACTGATATTTTTGAAATTCTTGTATTATTTCGGACCTAACGATGTTATCGGAATATTTTACTATTTCGAGCCCCGGGACACACTTTTTGAGAGCTGATCCCATTCGGATCTGAAATACACTTAAAATTAGCGAATCTAATATTTTTAAACTTTCTTATATTATTGCGAACTACTATCCATAATTATTTCAATTTCATTATTTAAGTTTTAAGAACACGAGATTATCGGATCTAAACACTAGGGTTTGTTTGTCTTTGTTGACTTTTAGGGTTTCCTATTGACCTTTAATTCTAAGATTAAGCATAAACTTAACAAAATTTCAAGGGTTTACATATACTGCTTGCTGATGAAAATAATGTCTTAAAATATGATTTTAAGGGTTTGTATAAGGATTTAAAGAATCAGAGACATAATAAGGAAAATGTTGAAAAAGAGAATTCCTTGCTAAAATAGGAAATTAAGGAATTAAAAGTAAGAATCAATGATCTAGATAGTACTTTTATGAAATTTAAACAAAGCAATCAAAAGCTTGAGTCGCTTATGGCTACACAACAAAATGATAATTCAAAATCTGGACTTAGATATAATGCTAGTCAAACATCAAAACAAGTTAAAAGGACTATTTTTGTCAAAGGAAAAGAAGTTGTCAATGGAAAAGTAGAAAAAGAAGTTAAAACAAATAAGAGCAAAAATTATGAAAAGGACATTAGAAAGTTCAACTGGAGTTATAGGCCAAACTAAATATCAGAACTACAACAAAAGAAACTATAGAAGTTATCATGGTTAGAAAAATTGGTACCTTGACAGAAGGTACTACTGAAGTTATGACAGAAGCTATGGCAAAAATTATGATAGAAGGTATTATAGAAACTATGATAGAGGTATTATAATCAAGAAAGAAAGGTAAATCAAAGGTATAATGGCTATATATCATATTCTTGCTTCTTTTGTAATGAACCAGAACTCATTAAGAAATATTGTTTCTTCAAGATTAACAAGCTCAACTATAATGAAGCAAAGAAAGCTAATAATGTGAGCTTGAATTCTAAAGGATTCAAGTAAGTATGGATTCCTAAATCAACTTAATTCATTCTAATGTGTGCAAGAACAGAAAGCTAAGCTTAAGGGAACTTAGTACCTAGATAGTAAATGTTCCAACCATACGACTAGAGATATCTCTCTGTTCACATTGTTGCAAAAGATAAAGGATATGTAAGATTTGAAGATGATAGTAAAGGAAAAATTATCGCAACTGCTACTATTGGTAACCCTCCTCATACTAAAGAAAATGCTTATCTAGTAAAGGGTTTTAAAAATAATTTATTAAGTATTAGCCAGTTATGTGATAAAGGATATATAAAGGTTTTTGAACATGATCAGTGTATCGCTCTTAATAATTTTGGTGAAAATTTATTTGAAGGTAATCATAGAAAGAATGTTTATGTAATTAAACCTTCTTATATTAAAACAGAAAATTGCTTCTTATCCATGAAATATGATTTCATTGTTTGGCATGAAAAACAAGGACGCATTAATTTTCTCAATGAGAAAAATTACCAAAGAAAAATATTGTCAAAAGGTTTTCCTGCATTAAAGATAAAGGAAGATATAAAATGTGATTCTTATTTGAAAAATAAAATTTATGTATCTCACAAAAGTATTAATATGATTTCTACAAAACAACCTCTTGAATTGTTGTATATTGATTTGTTTGGACCAACTAGAATTTTAATTTTAGGCAGAAACAAATATGGAATGGTAATTGTTGATGATGTTTCTCATTTTACATGGGTGATTATGCTTCATCATAAAGGTGATGCTTTTAAATCTTTTGAGATCTTTGCAAAACAAGCACAAAACAAAAAAGGACTTTCTATAATTGCTTTAAGACCTAATCATGAAATTGAGTTTGATAAAGATGATTTCATTAAGTTTTGTGAAACTTATGGAATTATACGTAATTTTTCTTTTCTACTCCATAGACCCCCTAAAAAAATGGTGATGTATAACATAAAAATCATACTACTTAAGAAATGACTAGAACTTTGTTAAATTAAAGTAAAGTTACAAAATATCTCTAGGCTAAAGTTGTTGCTACATCTTATTATATCATCAATCGTGTCTATATTAGACCATATACAGACAAAACAGCTTAGGAAATGTTCAAAGGTAAGAAGTCAAATGTCTCTTATTTTCATCCTTTTGGTTGTAAGTGTTTTGTTAAAAAGATGAATAAAGATCTTAGAAAGTTTGATGAACATGCTAATGAGGCTATATTTCTTGGATATTCATTACATAGTAAAGCATATAGAGTTTTTAATAAGATAAGCAAAATTGTTGAGGAATCTATAAAAGTTAACTTTGTTGAAAATGATTTGGATGATTCTGATGATGACAACTCTCTTATTAATGGTGACAGAAAGCAAACTCACAAGACTTTAGAAGATTTTGAAGAAGATTCTATTAAATTAGAGAAAATGACCTACCAGCTATAGAAAGAATTACAAAACGTTCTATGAGAACACAAACTGAAATTCCTAAAGAAGAAGGTACTTTAGAAGGTTTACTAGAACCTCTTTTAGAAACTTTTAAGTCTTGGAAATATAAGCTTTCTCTCCCACTAGAATTAATAATGAGAAATGTTCAATCCGGTATTAGAACTCAATCTAGTTATAAAAATATAGACAATCGGTTTGCTATGCTATCTAAAATTTAACCTGCTTGTGTTGATGAAGCTTTAAAGAATGCAAATTGGATAAATGCTATGCAAGACGAATTAAATCAGTTTCAAATAAATCAAGTTTGGACTTTGGTACCTAGACCTAAAGATAAATCTATAATTGGTATAAAATGGGTTTTTAAAAATAAATTAGATGAAGATGGAAATATTGCAAAAAATAAAGCTAGATTAGTCGCTAAAGGATATTCACTAGAAGAAGTTGTAGATTTTGATGAAATATATGCACCTATGGAAAGATTTGAAGCTATTAAATTACTTTTAGCCTTTGCATGTTATAAAAATTTTAAATTATTTCAAATTTTAAACTTATACAAAACAAATTATCAAGAAGTCATCTTTAAAAATGTAAAAAGTGCTACCACACCAACGAGTGCTTCAATCAGTTTTGAACTTGATGTCTTTGATAAAAAGGTAAGTGAAAAACTTTACAAAAGCTTAATTGGATCCTTACTTTATCTGATTGCTTCTCAACCTGATAGGAATCTAGTATCCTAAAAATAACAATTTTGATTTGATTAGATTCTTAGATATTGATTATGCAGATTATAAAATTGATCAAAAAAAGTAAATTAGGTACTTGTCAATTTTTAAGCAATAAGTTGGTTTCTTGGTCTTCCAAGAAACAAAACTCAGTTGCCTTATCTATAACGGAAGCTAAATATGTCTCTATTGATAACTGTTGTGCTCAGATTTTATTGATGAAACAACAATTAAAAGATTATAGTTTAAATTATAAAATATTCCTATCAAATGAGATAACACAGGTGCTATAAATCTAACAAAAAATCTCGTTTATCACTCCATATCAAAACACATAGAAATTAGACATTACTTCAAAAGAGATCATGCAAATAATTCAAATATATGTGTTGAATATGTTTCCACTAAAAACCAATTAGCAGATATTTTTACCAAACCTATAGATAAAATTAAATTTGAATTCATAAGAAATGAGTTAGGAACATGTAATCCATTTTAGATTTACCTTTTATTATTATTAGCGTCTCCCCATTTTTTTAAATATATATCAGAGAATTATTTTTTAGAATTTCTTACTTTAAGTTCAAGAGTCTTTCTTCCTAATTCTTCCACCAACTCTCATCTTCTTCAATTGTTTTGAAGAAATAATAGCTTCTAAAAGATCCAAATGTTTATGTAAAAAATCCTTCAAAACTCAAAAATCAAGCAAACCCATCGTCATACAAGACTAACCATCTAAATCCTCTCAAGATTTGGAGAAAACCCTTTCAGTTTCAAACCATGCAATAGAACTTGAATTAAACCTTAGTTTTGAACCAGTGATGAGTTGAGAAACATAAAAAATTGGATCTTTCTTCACCTAAGAAAGAGACAAAAACCAATGTTCCAGTCAAGAAAGCAACAAAAGAAACCAAGAACCTTGATTAGAAGGAAAAATGTTCAATGAGAGAAACTCAAAGTAAGAAGGAAAAGTCGAAAATGTAGGTGAAAGTTCAAAAAAGTGGTGGATGCATGCAAAGAAAGAAAAAATTGGCCTAAAAAAGTCTGTAGAAATTCATGAAGAACTAAACAAAGACAGCTGGACGTAAGAGAAAAGAGTTTGTGACTCTAGTTACAGCAATTTCAATTTCTTTACTTCCAATGGTTTTTACTAGGATGAGTCTTTAGATTCCATAGGTTGCAAAAATCTTTCAAACTAAGAAATCCTGTTCATAGAGAACTGATAAAGAATTTTATGAAACTGTGGAGATTAATGCTGATTTTGGTACACTAATATCATTTGTAAATGATCAAGAAATTGAAATTTCTAGTGTAAACCCCAAGATTTTTCTCTAGTATACGATAATAAAATAGAAAATGTGAATTAGATAGTAAACTTAGAATCCGATAAAAAAATCCTAAAATAGATCTACTAGTTGTATGAACTCATTCATAATTTAAAAACTCGAATCAAAAAATTTCTTTGACCTTAATAAATACCAAAAATAAGATTTTATATCTTGAACTGAAGATATAATTAGAAGTAGCTCCAAATTTCAAACCAAATAAGATATAGTCTATTAACAAAACTTATTGGTATAAAACGATAATCCAAAGATGAACTACTAAGATTATAAATACACAGTAGATACTAATATTGTAAACCCCCGAATATTTAATAATCATAGAAGTTTAAGCATCAAAAATTAAATCCCGAAAATCGACTCAAGATAAAGACCAAATTCTAGAGCGAGTCAAAACACTGGAAACGAAACCCTAAAAATCGAACCAAGTTAAAACTTAATTCCAAATAAGAACAAAAACGAGTTTTCTCAATCTTGAGAAAACGAGAACCCTTGAAACGAAATATAAAGTCCAATTACCGATATAATCAATGTCCGTACGTCGATTAAATAATCTAGCCAATTCCTAAAACGTGAATCGAAACGATAGATCTAAGTACCGCTTAACAACGATATGATAAAATCCTAAATCCTTCAGTAAAATTTTAGAATCACAAAATCCAAATTTTCAACAAAAGTCAAACTGAGTCAACTCATAAACCTAGACTCGGTTAAACGATTCCAGAACTAAAAATATTAAATAATCACAAATAAAATAAAATAAAACATAAATTTCGAGCTAAAATGATCAAAACTCGAAAATTATACGATCTTACGAATATCTCGACAAAATCAGAAATCAAAACGGAACCCTAAAAGTCAACAAGCCTATAACGAACCCTAGTGTTTAAGATCCGGCAATCCCGCGTTTTCAAACCCTAGAAAACGAAATTAAGTTAATACCTAAATAGTTCGTAATAATAGGGTAACATAAAAATATCAGATTCGCGAATTTCGAGTGACCTTCGGACCAAACGGGATCGGTTCTCGAAAAGCGTGTCCCGAGCTCGAATATTAAAAATATTCCGTTTATACCAATAGACTCGTAAAAATATAAGGATTCCAAATATCAGTTTTAGAATTTTTCGGTAGCTAAAAATTACAGATATCGCATTATTACGCGTATTTTTATTACTACCGGTACTTTAATTGTCTAGTCTACTATTCATAGTACTTTTCTACTATTCATTACTATTCACTCTCTACTTTATATCTAATCACTCTTACAAATGACACAATTCACACTATTCACATTTTCTTTTCCCATAAAAATCTACTCATACCTTTCTTACAAAATATCACTTCTCTTACACAAAAATTAATCATAATTGTACTTTTCTCTCTCCCCCTTCATGTTGCCATCCAATCACTCTCTCTCTTCCCTCTCTTTTTATTTTCTTTTTCAATTATTTAAATCACTCTTAATTCCTCTCCTCTTTTCCTATAAATATCACCTCTCCCCTTCTCATTTCTTCACACCTTTCTCAAGTAGAGAATTTATGCAAAATTCTCTCCAAAACACTCCTCTCCATATTCTTACAAGAACTCTCTTCTTCTACCAAAATAAGTTTCTTTTCAAGCCTCATTTCTACCACTACCAAAAGCCTTCAAGCAATCCTTCTTTTCTTCTTACCCATTTAGGTAATGAAGAACTCATACTCTATTCTTTTTATGTCAAGTAACCTTATATGGTTTTGATGTTGTTTCTTAGGTTGAAAAACTAAAGAAAACCACATTAAGATCATGTTTGGTTCTTGTTCATGGAACTACTTTCATATATATATATATATATATATATATATACTTTGTCATTTATTACTTGTTTATATTTTGATCTTGCTTATATATAAATATACATATGTATATTATATTTATTTAGAGCATATAAGCTCATTTGTTATTTATTTACTTTCAAGTTATGCAATTTATTTTATGTTGATATTAAGACTAGTCTTTCTAGTCTTAGACTTGTCCATATCAAGTCAAAACAATCTTTTATTTATTTTCTTTAATCTTTCGGGACTAGTCCATTCTTAGTCTCGGGATGCCTTGATAAAGCTAAGGCTCCAATACTTGATCGGGATTCCTTGATGAAGCTAAGGTTCCCAATACTTGATATTTTATTTTCTTGCTCATTAATTATTTTTAGTATTTTCTTATGTTCTTATTATTTTATATGCTCATGATACTTGCATTTGCATAATGTTAATGTCTCAACTAGTCTAAAAATAGAATCTTGTTTTACTAAATGAACTCAAAGCTAAGTTCCAATTATATGATTTACCACAAAAACATGAAGTTATTATCAACAACCTAGAAATAGAATAATACAAGTTTTCTCAAGTTTTCTTAAATAACAAAGATAGTTTTACCAAGAAAACATAAATAAATATTTTCCTTGTATTTTATGGTAACCTAAGTTTTTAGAAAAATAAATCGTTAATATCGAAAGTTTAAGACTTAAACTCTTTTCTAAACTAAGGAACAAACTAGTTTTCAAAGTTAAGACAAAAATCAACTCATCAAGTTATGAACCCACTTAGGAAAAATAATGATTTTCAAATTTCTAAAAGAAGGAACTAAAGGAATATAAATGCGGTAAGATTTATAATAATGGATTTTATAAAAAATGATTCTTTTCAAAAGAAATGAAAGAACAAGTTTTGGAAAGCAAAAGTTTATATTTTAGAAATGAATATAAGAAGACAAAATTCATTTTCTAAAACCATCCTAAATACAAAATTATAAAAAGGTTTTGAACAACCTAATATACTTTTTGATAAAAATAGATCTTTTATCACTAGAAGCGAAATTTATGAAAAACTAAGGTTAAAAGGAAAATTTACTTGTTTTGGAAAAGGAAATGAAGAAAATAAAATAAGATTATACTCATTTATAACAACCTAAAAAAAATATAAAGTTTCTTTAAATACTTGAAAGGAAGTTTTCAAAGCTAAGGTTTAAATGAATTGTTTTATGAAATAAATTGTTGAGACACTACCATTAGGATTTTTGCATATAAAGTGAGCTTGCCTATATATTCAAAGTGTTTATCAACTATATATTTATACACAATATATTGTTACAAAAGGATTTTCTTTTAAAAATGGAGTTGAGTTAGAAATCGGATTTGTAAAAGCTTGACAATTTTCGTTTTAAATCTGTACCTAACGCTTTTGGAACCCAAATGACCTTTTATGACCAAGATAAGTTTAGAAATGGATATAACTTTTCGAATAGGTAGAAAACGATATATCATATGCGAAATTCCGAGTTAAAATGAGCAAGTTATAGTCATTTTAAGTTGGAATTTCTTCTTATACGATTTTACCGCGATTTTAAGAAAAGTTTAAGATCTCCAAGGATAGGAATTTCATGAAAGACTTATCCTGGGTATTTCTTTTGTCTAGGTGACAAAGGACACGAGAATACCCTTCCCGAGGATTTCTACGACTAAGAAGATAGCGAAATGGACGAGTGAGTTATTCCTTCTAATTTCGTTACCTTGCTTGTGCTTGTAAAGTAGTGGCATTAGTATACTAAGAAGAGATAAAAATGGATATATATTTGGGGAATTTGGGATTATGTATATGTGATCTATGTTTATGCGTGAAATGGGAATTAAGAATATCGCAACTTCTAACTGCTTGTTTTAAATAATTTTGATTACTTACTTGTATGATTGTTTATTATTTGCTAAATTGATTGATCGCCCCTAATAAACCTCAATAAGGTTTGGCTTAAGAAAACTCAAATGCTCACGCATAACATCCATCGAGTCACATCTATTTCGGAAGGCTGCTACTCCTACGCGTAGAATTGGATTGGCTGTGATCGTGCGGTGCCACGGGCCATGTTCCTTACTGGAGAATCCAAATCGCTCGGGGAAAGCGACTCTAGGTTCGGAGCCGAGCCAACCGAACGCTGTGGGTGAGGACCTGGGGACTAGTAGTAGAAGGTCGAGGACCTTCAACCCCGATTCCCTAACCTTTGACACGGAGGGGTAAATCCGTTCTATATATGGTTTCCGGATGGCTATATATATTCGCGTAATCATGTGATTATTGCATTGTATGCATAGCATATGTGTGATTAAATAAATAAACTTGTTTGGAAATGTGGTGCAAATAAAAAGGAATATCTCACTAAGCTAGTTGTAGCTTATACCCCTATAGATTTGTTGAAACAGGTATGCTAGTGGCCTAAATTGAGGATCATGACATTAAGGAGGTCATGGATGGATGGTTAAGCTTCTACGAAGGAAATGGGATCATAAGATGAAGTAACGTTGTAAGGATCTTTATATGAAATGACCTATATGATAAGTGATGTATATTTATTTGAAGTAGGATATGCCTCTAAGAATTGAAATGCAATATGTATGTTTTATGATAAGTATTCTCTTTGCCTTGTTACTTATTTACTATCAATATAAATTGCGCTACTCCGATGCGTCCCCTTGGTTGTGATGTACGCCTTGTACATAATATGGAAGCCTTTGCGTGACTAAGTTAGTCATTCCTAGGCTTTAGTATTGTGTACGGCGGACTGCCACGTTTAGGGTACTCCTCGGGGCGTGACAAATATAGATCAATAATTATAAATTTAGATCTCAAATAAAAATTTCAAAACCCACTGTTATACTTATTAGGAAATTCTAAATCTCTTAAAACTCAGTTCTTAATTTGATTTATCGGACTTAAAAAATTTAATTGCATGAGTTAAAATACTAAAAATAATTAACCATGTAAACTTTAAACTAAAAATTTGAATATATAAACAATCTAGAAATTTTATAGTAACTTAGATAATTTTATTTAGATAAAACTCTTACATAATTGTTATAAACATGTGCGTATAAATTGATATTTGATAAAATATTTTAGTTAATTATATGAAGCAAACAATTAAACAAAAAAAAAAAAAGAAAACGGTGCAGATATTTGCAAATCACGGCTACAAGGTGGAAATTACGGCTGTAGGGGGGAGATGTTAAAAGACGTCCAACTTGCACAATTTAAGCTCCCAAATTCAACATGAAAGTGACCCTTAGTGTAAGCCCCGGAAAATTTCAATAAATAATTTTAAGATGAACTTCGAAAATAAACCCTAAAAATCACTCCAAATTAAAACCGAATTTCAACTAGTCCAAAAACACGAACGAATTCAAATCTTCTTAACCTTGAGAAAATGAAAATCTTTAAAAATAAAATAAGAACACAGTGGTCTTCAAATTCAAAACCACTACGTACGACAAATTCCATACGTGACTCCGATTTATAAAATCGGGTAATATAGATCCCAAAAACGAATTATTAAAAAGTAAATATCGATTAACTTTCGGAAATGAAACCAATTCAAAAATTCCGAAAACGTTAAAAGAATTAAATACTTACAAAAATAAAATTTAAAATAAATTTCTCAAATTAAATATGTTGTATAAACATAAATATCAGTTTCCAAATTGGCAAAGGCCTAAACTGAAAAATCACCCGGAAACCCTAATCGGAATGCAATAGCCTAAGTCCGGCAACCTAGTGCCCCTAACCCTAGAGGCCGAGGCGTAGCTAAATATGTAGAATAGCTCATAGTAATATGAGTTTGTTTAAAAATATCAGATTGGTAAATTTTTGACCTATTTCGAACCCGTTCGGACACAGACTTCGAAAAGCGTGTCCCGGGCCCGAGATATCAAAAATATACCAATAGTACCGTTAGACTCGTAATTTCATAAGATTTCTAAAAATATCAGTTATATAATTTTTCGGGTTATAAAAGTTACAGTTATAACCTTTTTATCGTATTTCCATTATTACCGGTAATTGATTAGTCTTTGGCACTATTCATTTTTATTTCATTATAAAATTTTATTATTCTTATAAAGCCTTATATTTTTAGATAAATAATTTTATATTATAGAAAATTTTGTTTTTCTAAAAATTAGTTAGTTCGGGCTTTTACGGGATCAGATTCTGTTTAAGACCCGGTACTAAAAATAAAATAAATTAATTTAATAATTGAAAATATTTTAAAAATATTTTATTCCCATAAAATATTTTTTAGAATTTTTCGGGTTATAAAAATATTATTTATAGCCCATATTCGCGTATTTTGACCGTACCGGTAACGTATTTGTTAAAATACTAAAATAATTCAAATAATTATTTAATTTTTATTATGAAAATTCTGCTACAATTATTTGGAATAAATTTTCAATTTTATTTTATTTTAATTTATTTTATTAATAAAGTACTTTTACAACCCATACCTTCAAGTACACCTTACATATATCACTTCCTTTTCACTTCAATCTTTCTACACATTATCCCACAATTGATGGCAGATTTTTGACCTTTCATGGCTGCCATTGTCCTTTATTTACACATATTTTGACTAAATTAATTATTTTCTCCTTCTTAAGAAAGTTACATTACACATTTATTACACAATTCAATTCAAGTCAAATTTCAACAAAACTCTCCCTCTCTCTCTTCCATAATCACGTGCAGCATCCCCCTTTGGCTGCCCTTGTTTTATTTTTTTCTTCTTTTATTCAATTAAAACACTCATTTTCTCTCTCTTCATTTACTCACTTTCCCTCTTTCATTCTTTAGTCTTTCTCTCTCATTTTTCCTTCTTCTTCTTCTTTTCTCTTGTTTTCTTTGAAAAACAAGCTGCCCCACTTCTATGGCTTCCACACTTCATTTTTAAAGATTTTCTAAGCAAATCTTCATCCCAAAGCTCCATAGGTGATATAGGTAAAGTGTAATGAAGGTTTCATGCATCAAATGAACCTCCATAAGCTTAAAAGCTTAGGATGATGATGCCAAAAATGAAATCTTTCTCTTCTCCACTTTTATTACCTTGTATTATAATTATTTTCTTGTTTAAAGTTATTATATTTTGTAGATCTAACTTTTTGTAGCTTTGATTTTTGTTTATGCCATAGATCTTGTATATGAGTTATTATTTTTGTTATTCCTATGATTTATGCATATCTTCATTCACATGTGTTCATGCACTTGAAACTAGTTTAGAAAACTAGATCTAGAGTTTTGAGTTCATAGAATGCATTAGACTTTGTTTTATGTCATGATGACTTGCTATAGCATGATGATGGTAGAAATTGTAGGAAACTCAAGATCTATTTATTTTCAACAAAAACAACTTTTGAAAATTCGGATGAAAATGGAACCATATTTAGAAAAGTGGTTTTTCAACTTCAAAATGTATATTTTTCATTTAAAATGAAGGGCTTAGGGTATAGATACCATAAATGAAAGATTTTGATAAGTGAAGTTTAGATCCATGATGTTTATAGCTTATTACCATGCATTTGTTTTATGTTTATGTTCATATTAAGTATAGATCTTAGTTATGAACTCAAACAAAATTGTGAAATTCGTATTTTGGCAAGACCCATATTTAAAAACTACTTTTCAAGTGTCAAAATGTAATTTTTACATAAGAAAATGAAGGCTTAATATATATATAGCATCAAGACTTCATTTTATATGGTTCAAAGATGATTTTCAAAGATTAATTTTCAAAACAAAGTTCTATTCTCGGATTTTGGCCAAGGCCTAGTGCAAAAACATGTTTTCCAACTCAAAAATAAAGTTTTTATTCAAGAAATGAAGGGCTCTTAAGATATGATATGTAAGGAATGGATTTTCATAAGTTTAGATAGGTTTTATCAAAAGATATGTCCAAAAATGAATTTTGTAAATTCGGATCCCAACCAAGACCAATTTTTAAAACCCATTTATCAACATCAAAACTCATGTTTTATGTGAAAAATGAAGTATATAGGTAATAGGTATCATTAAGTAGTGATTTTTATAAGTTGAAATGAGTTTTGATGAGATTAATGTATAAAACAAGAAATAGAATCAAGATGAGAAAATTTTGAGTTAGTAACCAATTTGTGAAATTCGTAATTTTGAGTGAAGGCCATAAGAACACCTATTATCCAAGTTCAAAATGAAAGTTTTATGTATTAAATGAAGTCCTTAAGTAATAGGTATCATAAGGTCTTAAATTTTAATGCATTAAACAAGTTTTCCCCAAATGAATCATTCAAAAAGTGGATTTTCTAAAATTCGGATTTTTGAGTAAATCATATTGGAAAACATATTTACAAAGTGTAAAATGGGAATTTTTATGTAGAAATGAAGGTCATAAGTAGTATATATAATGAAGACTCAATTTTAACAAAAATAATTATATTTTCTTAAGTAACAAATCCAAAACAAATGGAAATGATAAAAGTTAGAAAACTAGATTTTTCATAAGTAAGTTGTCATTATGGTCTTGCAAAATAAAAAGTTATAAAATTTCCTTTTAGTAAAATCATCAAGATCATGCATGCAATAGGCTCATCTCATGTCATTCATGTTAGGAAATCACTCATATTGCATGTATAGTTAAGTTATATAGTAGGAACATTTCAAACATTTACAAAACTATTTTTCGGAAATTGAAATTGTTGCTGACCTAATCTGATCCGAACTTTTCGAAGCTTCAAAGTTTTCAAAACTTGAAAATAATGTAGAATTAGATATATCTTTCGAAGTAGATAGAAATCGATATTAATTTGCGAGATTCCGAGTTAAAATGACCAAGTTATGGCCGTTTTAAGTCGGAATTCCGGTCTTAGGACGAGAATTACGAATTTGATAGTTCGTATGAAATTGTTTGGATTAGTTTGAGTTGAAATACTTATTAAAGTATTTCTTCCTTTTTAGAGATCCCGAAATCGACGTATTCCTACCACCGGATTACTATTACTAGAACGGTGATCCAATGGCCGAGTGAGTTTTCTCCTTGTTTTGTTACCTTGATTGTGCTTGTAGCTAGTTGCATTAGAATTATAGGAACAAGATAAAGATCGATATGAATGGGGATGGGATATGTGATGAGACTGTGATGAATGTATGCCAAAGAATACTAAATCATATCGAAACCACGATTGATTGGATAACTGCACTGTTCATATTATTTCTGTTATATGTATGATATTGGTTGGTCACTCTAAAGAATGTATAAATATTTTGACCTAAGCAAAAAGTAAACTGATCATGCATCGCATCGGACATATTGCATTTGGTAGCGTGCTACTCTATGGAGGTCGATCGGTATGGTCCGAGGATTCGTTTGGATAATGAGACCCGGGATCAGAGCTCATTCATAGGGAACTAAGGCGCATCGGGGATGCATTCCATGTGTGAGCCTAGCCGAGGCGAGTGCTATGAGCCGAGGGCTTGGGGACTAGCAGCGGTCGTGTAGACTTCAATACCATCCCTAACCCAAGATACGAAGGAGTAAATCCGTTCTGTATGTGGGTTCCGGATACCCATACATAATTGTTTGCTCATGTGTTTGCTCATGCATAGCATATGGTTGATTATAACTTGCTTGTTATGGTACGGAATTAAGGGAATTCTCACTAAGCTAGTGTAGCTTATACCCCTATAGTTGTTTAAATGAACAGGTTATCTCAAGAATGCAAAGTGGGGACTAAATTGGTTGAAGCCGGGAATGACTCCGGGATTTTGGCAAAGGATACGAATGTTTGAAGTAATCAGCTAGTTTATGATTTGTCTTGTAATAGTTTATGTAGGGAAATCTGTGGATGAATGTAATTGAAGTTGAATGACTTGTATTTTGAAGTATAGTGGTTTGTATCGAAAGTATAGTGGATTTTATTTCCTTTACATTGTTACTCAATTGTATCAACATAAAATGTATCATTCCGATGTGTCTCCTTTATGTGTTAGACACCTTGTACATAGTATGGAAGCCTTCGCGTGACTGAGGTGGTCATTCTTAGGCTTTAATATTGTGTGCGGCGGACTGCCACGTTTAGGGTACCCTTCGGGGCGTGACACTTAACCCAATCTAAAAACTCCACATAAGATCAACATTAAATGCAAAAGAATTCCAGCCAAAGCAAATTGTATATCAGCTACAAATGGGGCATGAATTTTTTCGAGAAGCAGCCATACACACACGCATATTGCAACTCTGTTTTGGACAAAAATATAAGCTTAGCTTAAGTTGATTTTGTTGATCAAATAAGCACCAATAGGAGGCCTCTAGATGGACACTTCAAGCACCAAAAATTAGTTATAAACTAGACCAAGAAATCAGTCCATAAATCATGAAAAGTTGCAGCACATATCAGAATTTTTTTTGCCTTTGTTTTAGCACGAATTTCCACCTAATTTTCGAGTAACTTGAGCTCCAAATTTATACCTATTAATTAACTAACAAACAAATACAATTAATGCCTTTCAAAAATAGCCACAAATCTTGTACAAAATCATCAAAAATCAACCTCAAAAATTGCATGGAATTTCTACCTGAGAATTCAACCAGTTGGAAACTTGTTTTTATCAAGTCCAAAACATCCTCTCTTGTGCTCTAATATTAGCCTAACCTTAGTACATATATATAGGCTTAAGTTAGCTATAAATCAGCTCATAACACAAATACAATCTGAAAAGTGAGCTACAAGTGAAGTTGTGAATAACCCTCTATTCCTTTATCATTCCTTCACTTGGACAGCCTTGAAGACCCTCTAGAACAGAACAGAACATAACCCCTTTTTTGCTCCCTTTGTATTATCTAAATATCAAACACATCAATAATACCAATTCCCTCCTTCAAACAACATCAAAAGCCAAGCCAAATAGCCTTTGGTTTTGTTAGAAACCAAGCTAAAACTCAATCTCAACAAGGTAAGAAAACTTAGTTAAAGTAGTTAACTTCTAATATAGCTAGAAACTCATTATCCAACTTTTGATATAGGTTTGGTTCTTGCCAAGGAAGGGAGTTAGGAATCCTTTTCCATATCAAGCCAAGGTAATTCCTAACCCGGCATAAAATTCTTGTTACATTTATATGTAGATATTAGGTTGAAAGGAGTAGCATTAGAGAAAGGTTATGTGTTTGGAAAAAGTAGTTACTGTAAACCCCTAAAGTTTTGAGATTAATTTAAGCTTAAACCCTAATTAGAAAGTCAATCGGAATTCTAAAGTCAATCGGAATCCCAAAGTCAACAAAACCCTAGTCTTTTGCAACCGTTCAAGTCCGGCATTCCCGTTTAAGCAACCCTAGGAAAGTTAGTAAGAGATTAGTAGGTAGAATAGTTCGTAATAACTTGAGAAAGCTTAAAAATATCAGATTAGTTAAACCACGATTCGTTTTGAGCATAACCAGACACAGTTCTCGAAAAACGTGTTGTGGGGCTCGGAATAGTAAAAATATTCCGAATATACCATTAAACTAGCAAAAATATAAGGTTTTCAAAAATATCAATTTCATAATTTTTCGGTAATTAAAAATATCGGATATCGCAATTATACACGTATTTTCTTACTACCGATACTTAAATTGTCATGTCTACTTTACATTACACTATTTTCTACTGTACTACACTATTCATCCATCTCTACTTTTTCTTACAACCTACTCTCTCAACCCATACCTCTATTTCTTATAATTTTCATTTCCAATACAGCTTCACATCTTTTATATCTTACTTTTCATTAACAAAAATACAAAAAAATAAAATTTTCTCCCCTTTTCCTCTACAAGTAGCGCGACCCCCTCTCTCTTCCTCTCCAATTTGTTTTATTTTCATTTATTTAACTAACATAATTAACCTCCCACATTTTCCTATAAATACCCCCCTCTTCCTTCCACTTCCTTCACAACTTCCATACACTAAAATTACTCTCCAAAAATCTCTCTACAAACTCTCTCAAGTTTCTCTAGTTTCTACTACTTCTCTAGGTAATAGTTTTAGCTTTGTAAAGTGTTCATTTACTTAATATGAGCTTAGTATGTGTTTTCTAAACCATGAAGGTTAAAGAAAGCAATATAAGTTCATACTTTGTTTTGTTCATGGATCTAATTTCCTTATGGTGCTTTTATATATATGTTACTAAATATATCTATGTAGCTATATATATATATTATATATATCTTTTAGAGTATATAAGCTCATTTGTTTTACAATTTATTTACTTTCCTTGCAATTTATTTACTACCTTGCAATTTATTTACTTTCATGTTGTTTTTAAGATTAGTCTTTCTAGTCTTAGACTTGTCCTCATCAAGTCAAAACATTTTCTTTTTCTTTATGGGACTAGTTTATTCTTAGTCCTGGGATACCTTGATGAAGTTAAGGTTCCAATACTTGATTTATTTCTTTACTAGCTTATTATGTTTCCTTATGTTTTCATAACTTTATGATTCATATTCATGTATGAACATAATGATTTTTGTCTCAAAAAAATAAATGAGGAAAGGTTTTTTAAAATAAAGATTCTTTTCTAGAAATAAAAGTAGGAAGTAATTTTCTTAAACAAACTTTTCTAAGAAATCTAGAGGAGTTCGTAAACATACATAGAAGGAACTTTTCGAGTAAACAAAAGTTTTACTAAAACTTCACTTTTTTCATCAAGTACCAGAAATTCTTTTCATGAAAATGGAATGATCTCAAGAAACAAGAAAATTATTTCTATAAATATAGAATTGTTATTACTTTCAAAAAGTGTTAGAAACTAAGCTTAGAAAACAAAAATCATTCCTTAGAGATTTAAAAAGACTAAGGAAATTAAATTTAGGAAAAGAAAATACTCAATTGAAATAACTTAAGATATTTTCAAAACAAAATAAAAAGGAATTTTTTTTAAAAGTTCTCACTTTCCAAAATCTTTAAAAGACTTTATTTTTTTCATGGTTTGAGACAACTTCATTAACTTCATACATTTTGATATGAGTCAATAAATATATGTATATACATTTCAAAGGTTTTACAAACTATTATAATATCTATCTCTTCAAAATGAGCTTTTGTTAAAAGAAGGAATTTAAGTTTATGAAAATTTGTGGTGGATCTGGTCACTACTTTTTCGGAACTCAAATGACTTAGTTTGATGATAATAGTTTTAGAAATAGATAGATCTTTTCGAATAGGTAGAAAACGATATACAATATGCGAAATTCCGAGTTAAAATAAGCAATTTATAGCCATTTTAAGTTGGAATTTCCTCCAATAAGATTTTACCGCGATTGTAAAAAAGATTTAGAGTTTTCAAGAATAGAAATTCTATAAAAGACTCATTGTGGGTATCTCATCTTGTTTAGGTGAAGAAAGAATCGAGATCACATTCCCGGAAGACTACTTCGATTAGGAAGCTACCGACATAAAGTGAGTTAATCCTTTACTAAGTTACATTTCCTTGTATGTGCTTGTAGGTAGTAGCACTAGAAGATAAGGAAAAGATAAAATTATTGTGTGATTTGAATTTATGATTGGTTGAATATAAGTTAAGAATATCGAAAGAGGAATCGAAAATTAAATTATGATTCTTGCATTGATATGATGAATATTGTTTTTTATCACCTTTAACTTGAACTCAATATTATCTGGTTAAATTTATATTGAAAATAATTCATGCATATCATATTTGTGAGTCACATTTGTTTCACTACTATTCTTCCTATGGAGAAACGAGGAAGTAGTAGTGGTGGCTAATAGGAGCCGAAAAGTCTATATGGGCCAATAGGAGCCGGAAAGTCTACAGGGCGAGTAGGAGCCAGTAAATCTGCAAGTATTGATGGTCGTATGAGCATGTAACCTCCCAACCCTCGACATGGAGGGCGTAAAATCCATGATACACATGATTTCCGGTTAATCGTGTATATTTTGTTTGCTCATGTGTTTGGTGCATTTTCATATGATTGTCTAAATACTTGTTTGATTTATGGAAATGTCTTGTAGATGGGAATTATCTCACTAAGCTAGATTTGCTTATACCCTCATAGCTTTTTGTTACAGTATGACTATCTTTGGTTGGCACCGAGGAGCCCCGTATGCCAGGTATGAGCCAAAGCCACTAGGAGTTTTTGAGAGAAGTTACATGTATTTAGTTTTAAACATAGACTTCTAAGAAAATCTCTATAGTAAGCTTATGTTATAGTTATGTTTACCTTGTTAATGGTTTAGTTGAATCAAGACTATTTGAGACAGGGGAATGCCCCTAAGATGATGTAAGAGTTTGTTATCTAAATGAATATTCTATGTTTATTTATATAAGTTCTTGCATGCTTTTATTATCTACTTAAATGTAGTACCCCTAGGAGTCTCCTGCTATCTTGGAAGCACGCCTTGCATGTAATATCAAAGCTCCTGCATGACTAAGGTTGTCATTCACCAGCTTTAATATTATATGCAGCGGACTACCACGTTTAAGGTATCCTCTAGGGCGTGACAGTTACTCCATTGATGAATTCAACTAGATGAAATATTGTTGTATTAGAAATGCTTAGATATTGATGGCTAAGGAAACATCAACTTAGGAATTTTATAAATTTAAGTTTAGTAAATTCAAATCTAGGAATGAAGGAGCCAAAACCATGCGCAAATTTCATCTAAACTAGCTTAAATTTATGTCTAATGACCCTAGGACCTTATATGAACATAAAACTTGATAAAACAAGCCTAAAAGGCATGATTAGAAGTTCTACATTACAAGAAAAATAATAGGAAACAATTCTTAAAACTTAAAACATATTGATAATTTCATAAGTTGTAAATGGACTAAGGAAATAGATAAAAGACTAGATAATGAAATGAGACCCTCTAAATAATACAAATTCTAATTAAAGAGAGTAGATAAGGTTGACAGGCATAGTAAAATAAATAAAAGACTACTATTAATAAGAACATTAAACAATGTAAGACTTGAAAAGAAAATTAATAGAAAAATTTAATTAAGTTCATCTTAAATATAAGAATGAATAATAATTTAAATCAAAGGAAATTCGAAGAAAGTAAATATTAAGTGATAAATACCTTTTTCTATAGAATTAATACCTCAGAAGACCAATATAAGCAATAGGAATTATATCAAATATCAATATAGGACACATATGCACTCATAGGAATTCAATATTCTGTTTATAAGTATTATTGATGAATATTTTCATCTCAATAGGTAATTTTGATATTATTGAGGACTTTCCGGTCGATTACTACAACTAAACAATATGAGCATGTGAGTAATTTAGACTTATTCCATTGTTTGTGTTTGTATCTTAATGCATTATAATACAAAATAATAATAACGAACTTGTATGTACATGGGTAATGGGTATTGCTTGCTGTTTGGAATTACTTGATTGCTAAACAATACTAAATAAAAGTGATAATGAAATGCTTGTGAAATTGCTATATGTATAGCATGTTGATTGTTTGTATGAAGTCTAAGCACCTCCAACCTGACTAAAAATTATTGGTATTATAAATAAAATAAACATGCATTGCATAAGTTGCATATACTGCATTGTAATTATGTGACAGCCTACTACGTGTTAGAATTTCGGTTCTTTGGTAATGCTTGGTTTTTCTAGGCTAGAGCTATTAGTTTTACACAAGATTATCTTTGTTCTGTTGGTTCCATGGGAACTAACTGGTAATGAAGGATGCCGCTCATGATATCGCTGTGAAATGTCGAGCGCTTAGTGGAGTTTCTAAGACTTAAAACATGAAATAAGTGCTTAAACAACATTAACATAAAGAGATAACTATTATGAGGATTATGGCTTTCCTGTGTACTTAGTTTCTCCTAGATAGGTGATTCATAGATCGGTTTTCCTTCAACCCTGATGAGAGGACGTAAATCTCCATCCTGTTTGGATTCCAGATTGTCCAAGCTTGTAATTGTTCACGTGCTTGAATGTTGCATTACATATGTTAGATAATAACTTGCTTGTTGTGTGATATGTTCTGGTTATTCATTGAGCCTGTGGTTTATGCTCACACTCCTATAGTCCTTAAAGGTTGACTCTTCGACCTTGGTTTGTTGCTTCCAAGAGCGTAACATCGATAAGGTTCTAAAGCTGGAAGAATTCTTGGGATAGGTTATATAGTATTGCGAAGTTATATGTATTATATGGTAATAGAATGTTGTTTCTAAGATTTGGGATCTTCAGTTATATATCATGGTCTGTAATAATTATTATGCAGACAATAGTTAGAAAGATCTATTTATGGTGATGTATTTTTATTCGTATTTGTCATACTTATCAAGTAACCAAAAAGATCTTGTTTTATTAAACTTATGTCATTTTCCAAGGTAAATCTAGTAATAACATGTGTACCTCTGGATCATTAGATTGTATCATAATATATGTGTTACTATAGTACCCTTAGGGTTATGTCATTTAGAGAAGATGTCATAAAGTGCTTTGGATTGTTTGATGTTAGAGATGATGAAGAGATTGCTAATATGTCAAAGGAAGACATATTATGTCACATTAATAGTGGATTAGTGATGGATTGGGAAAAGAAGCGAATATCATATACTTTGAATTACTTCTTAGGATTCTACATAAGTTGATTATAAGTTGTATTCAGCATAGGAAAGAAAGTTCAACCTTGATATCTATAGAACATGCTGAAATCTTTTGTGCTATGATAAATAAAAAGAAATTAGACTTAGAATCATGATTTATCTATCATATCTAGAGGAAAAAAGATCAAATGCCCTTTATAGGTGTTGTAATGACGCTGTTTCTTTTTAAAAGGATAAAGTTTCATGTTAGATCTTCAAATCCTCTAAAGTTGAAGAAAATAGGCAAGGAAATTGTTCATCACATGTCCATATATGCTAAGGATTGTCTCTAGTATGCTTTAGATGGTGCTCATTATGTTCATGAAAAGCATCATAAAAGGAATGTACCCTTTGGGATTTCAACCACCATAGCCCAACATATGGAAATTTTGATGAAAGTGGAAATATAGAACCTATTAGTAATCTAGATAAAGCACCAGTCATCAATCCTGACATTAGTTTAGTACCTAAGAATGTTGGTGATTTAGATAGGACTATGGAACTTAAAGAAATGGAATGCAAGAAGAATTTCAAAGTTTCTGAAGAAAGTTTTGGGAAAGTTTCTTTTATGAAGTCTTTAGATAAATAAGAGTTTAAAAATATTTTGAAAGAAGTTTTATCTTCAGAGGGGAAGGACATGTTTAAAAATTTGTTGAAAGAGGAATTCAAATAATTTAGACAAAAATGGAGAATAGAAGATTGAAATCATCTATAATGCTATAAATTATTAAGTGAATGCTGCTATTGTTCATAATACAAACAAAGTGCTTCACCAAGTGAACATTATGAGAACAAATTTTGAAAATTTTAATGAGAAAATAGCTAAGGACCTTAATACATTTGCCTTTAACTATGATAAGATGATTATCCAGTTGAAAAAGGTTGGAGATCTGTTAACCAACTAGCTAAAAGGATTAGACAAAAATCAATTAGACATAGTCAGGATCATCAAAAATTTTGAACATGAGATCCAGTTGTTCATCAAATTAGTGTTTCCAAATTACAAAAATACTAGAGTCTCTGTGATAGATTTGGATGGTTCTCCTTCATCTTCATCACCATTAAAATCCCAATCGATTATTTAGTATTATGTGTTTGCTACTTGCTAAACTATTTCTGATCAAATCCAAAAAAAATAATGTGAACATGATATATGATCTAAAAGGTGTTTTGTTACCATTACAAGGAGGGAGATGGACATTAAGCATTTTGATCTTTATCTATCGAATTAGTTCAGCTTAGTGTGATAGACAGCAATTTATTCCAGTTAGCTGCACTCTTTATCTCATTAAATTGAAATAACATGTTTTTAAGTCTTTATCATTTAATTTTTAAATTTATTTTTCGAAAAATTTTCTTTTGCAAATTTTCCACATGGTTCTCCTACCATGTAATTGGATATGCAAACACCATTCCACATCACTAGCTCAAAATTTTGCCACTAAAACTGCCAACGCTATTAAATATTTATGCATCTATGGTAACTTGATCTCTAGCAATCTAGCTGACTATCAATATCATCTCATAATTTATCATTACTTAACAAATTGTAGCCTTCTTTTCCAAACATCTAAAATGTGAAACCACATTGTAGAGAGGGTAGATAGTATAGACTATATCAATATTGTTATTAAGTCCCCAATCTCTTCGTACACGTAGATATTCTTCAAATCATTGATTTGATATATTAACTTGGAATTATTGTAACCTTATAGTTATATTTATATATTTGAAGTGAGTATAACTCGGCTTCAACATCAATTGATCAACCATAAGCTTCTAGTTCTTCTCATGTACAACGAGAAAATTCCTTCCAAAAGTCTACTATCACTTTGTTATAGTCTTCTCATTAAGATGTGTCACTTACTCTTCTTTGTGGATTATAGCCTTTAAGCCAATGTATTCGCTGCTAATTTTATAGCTTAATAGCATTATTACTCCTCTCTTAAATATGATGAATCAAGAATGGAAAAGAAAAACAATATGTTCATGAAACTTAACCGCATTAGGATTCTTCATGTTCTTACTTTTTATAGATTAAAATCTATGCATCCATCCAAATTCTAAATATTGTGTTGTGTCATCATCTTGCTGGTATACAATATATTTGACGAGACCCTCATGATGTCAAGCTTGTACGTTAAAAAGTTTTCATTATTAGCATAAAAAGTTCTTTTGCGATATGCATCAATGGGACCTTCACGGAAAAGATTCTGTATTAGTAGTCTTTTTAAAAAAGTCTATTTAAATGTTTTATTTATTTATTCAAATTTTTAATAAGTTCATGCTTTGCATCACCATGCATGGATTTAATAACGAGTGTCCTTTTGTTATGACCTAAGTTCAACAGAGTAGTTCAAGGAAGAGAAGTATACAAGATGGACTAATGAATACATTGTATAGGTATATTAGTGTTAGTTTACATCGTTGTTGTAACAATTCAACTATATACAAACTAATGTAACAGATACATAACCGATATAGCATATATGTAATAGAACTAGTAGATTTAGCTAAACATGTATTATAAATAGCAAAAGTAAGAAATAAGAAGGAGACCAGAGTTACATCCTAAAAGAGGGTTTTGGAGGAGTTTGGCTAGCTTGAAATTAGTTGGTGTCGTCATATCTATATCCTCATACTACAGAAAACACACAAAACAAATTAGCATTATTAGAGAGTTAAACAATGAACTGAATCAAGAAATACGAACTTAGGGTTTGAACAAGCTTATCTTAAGAGAAGCTGCGGAGAAGAAGGCAAAGTGAGGGATAGTCTTTAAGGTTAATTGCATATCTCGTCGGTCATGGGCATAATTCATATTCGAGCATTAACACCTTTATACACTTGTTTACACAATATATAATAAATTTTACACCTTACAGTGCACTTGGTTTTTCTTGTCATTTGTAAAATCAAATCCTTGAAGATAACTCTGCCTATTAACACGCATGTTCCTTTAATCAATTCTATAATTTTTTTTCAGAAACGGAGGAGTAAGCAATCTATTTTTTTTTTTTTTCTTTTTCTCAAGTTACTAAGGAATCATATTGTTTGATTTAATAAAGTGGGATTTGTTCATGTTTTCTTTCGACTGTTTTGGAGGAGGAGACTGTGAAAGGTGGCCGGAAGGAAAAAAAATGGAAAAAAAGGGAAAAAAATATTTTCTATTCGGATATGAGCAGAATTGAAAATAATAAATGTTGGAAGAAGGTTAATAATATAAAAATTTTTTGTGTTTTTATCTTAAGAATAAAATAGTATTCTTTTTGAAATCCCTTTCATTCTTCCAATATAAAATGAATGTTCTTTTATGGACTCTACAAAAAAAAAGTTCTCTTAAATACATTTATTTTATTTTTATTTCCTTTTGCAAAAAGGGATAGGCCATGGAAACAACATTAAAAAAAAAAAAACATATTTCCTTTCACCATTCTTTTCCATTAAATTCATTTCCCATTTTAAACATAGGTTTAATTTCTTTTGGGGAAAAAAAAATAAAAATAAAATAAAAAAGGGCTTCGAGTTTCAATCAGCGTTGTTTCATCAATTTGTGTAGAACATCGGGTAATGCACGGTGGAAGGGAGATTCCGGTGATCCTTTGCATATACTGTTCTAATTTTATGGAAAAGTTAAAATAAGATATTGATCGGAAAAAAAGTATGAATTGGTCCACTTAAAATAAAAAATTGGAAATCAAAAAAGAATTATCTGTCTAATTAATCGTAATCCAATATTTTAAATAAGTGATATTGTGATAAGGATAATTGAATTTAGAAAGTATTCTATAAATTACATGCAAAACTAATATTGCTTTTGACGTAGTTATATGTTCAAATATAGGGTCAATGTGGAATTTGGTACTTGAACTTTGCCGAAAAGTATATAAACATTCAAAAGTTCAATTTTATTATCTAATTGAACTTTTCGAAGTTATTTTCGGTACCTTACTTAACGGTTTGTGAGTCGAAGAAGGTGTGAGAATATACATATATTTATTATTTTCCTTGTACAGTTTTGTTATTTGACAGCTGCCTTTGTATAGTTTAGTTGTGTTTTGACAGCTGTTAAGTTTGTTTGACAGCTGTATGGTTTGTATTCTTTTAGGGCTCATATATAGTCTTTTGTACAGTGTTACCATATGTATTCTTTTCTCATTTTTCCTCAGAATATACGAACATTACAGAAGTTCTTTCTTCTTTCCTGTGTATGCGAGAACAGAGGAAACATAAGGAAAGTTCACTTGAATCTCTTCACAGATTTCACATGGTATCAGAGTGCATTTGGTAACGTTCTTGACCTGTTTTGTATTTCTTGTTTGTTCACAAAAGGACTGAGTTGATTGTTTGATATTATGGCGGATTCTTCAAGAAATTTGTCGAGTACAGATCCTTTGTTTTTGTCTAATTCGGATAGTCCTGCTATGGCTTTAGGAAATGTTATTTTCAATGGATCGAATTTTCTGATATGGTGTAGATCAATTCGTATGGCTTTAGGAGCGAAATTAAAATTAGGGTTTTTGGATGGAACTATACCCAAGCCAGATGAAGATACACCTGAATATGTTCTTTGGAATAGAAATGATTCTATGGTTAAATGTTGGTTGTTGAACTCAATGTTACAGAATTAGGTCAAAGTTTTATGTATGTTCGTACTGTTAAAGATTTGTGGACTGAAATCAATGAGCAATTTGGACATACGAATGGACTTTTTTTTCAACTTCAACATGATATTGCTAATATGAGACAAGGGAATCAATCAGTGACAGTTTATTACAATAAATTGAAGAAGAGTTGGGATGAATTGAGTGCTCTAAATCCATATCCTGTTTGTTCTTGTAATAATTGTACTTGTGCTGTACAAGAAAAATTGGTTGAATATGAGTCACAACAAAGCTCATGCAATTCTTGATGGGATTGTCAGATTCCTATGAAGTAGTAAGAAATCAGATTTTGTCTATTGATCCTCTTCCCAATGTGTATAGGGCTTTTTACTTGGTTTTGCAAGTTGAAAAACAAAAAGAGGTCACTAATTTGATAACCGGTGATTCATCTGTTTCGGCCTTTGTTGCTGCCAAATCTTTTGTTAAAGGTTCAGGATATGATAGGAGAAATTTTAGAAAGACAAAAGTTCAGTGTAAACATTGTAATATGGAGGGTCATACTATTGATTCTTGTTTTGAAATCAATGGATATCCGGAATGGTACAAAGGAAAGAAGACAAAGAAGTTTGGAGTTCGGTCCAACATGGTTACTGGTGCAACTTACAGCGATTTTGCTAACTCAGTAGAAATTCAAAATACACCTTTAGATCTTACTAATGAAGTTAAAGGTGTGGATCCTATTTTGGTTCAGAATGTCTGTACACAGGTCCTTAAGATGATGCAAGAACAGCGTGGATCTTCAAGCAGGACAGCTGGGAATTCTTCTTCTGTGAACTATGCATTATCAAATGATTCTTATGTGAATCATGCAGGTATGGCTCAATCTTTTGTTCATTCAGTGGCTTTAAATTTAGAAATTGGTTCTTGGATAGTTGACACAGGAGCTAGTGATCATATGTCTCCTTTTCCTTCTTTGTTTTTGTCTAAAACTGTTCTTTCACAACCTATTCATGTCAATTTACCCGATGGGACTGTTAAACAAGTATTTGAAGTGGGTGATATTCGTATTTCAGAACATTTGTTGCTAACCAAAGTCCTCTTTATTCCTGACTTCAAACACAATCTTCTCTCTATACCCAGAATTCTTAGAGATTTGTCTTTGCAAGTTCTTATTGATACACATTTGTGTTCTTTCCAGGACCGGAGAACTAGTCAAACAGTGGCTGTTGCTCATGCTCTTCATGGATTGTATATTTTGCAATCCAACTTTCATCCTTCTGATACAAAAATTTCTTCTCTTCATGTTACTTCAAACACAGATTCGGTTGATGCTTTGTCTTTGTTTCATGCTCGACTGGGGCATTCCTCTTTGTCCAAACTTGAACATTTGGAATGTTGCAAACACTTAAACTTCAAACACTTTCGTTGTGATGTGTGTTCTTTAGCTAAGAGTCATCGTCTTCCTTTTAATAAAAATGAACATACTTCTGGAATTGTTTTTGGTTTGTTGCATATTGATATATGGGGTCCATATCATTTGGCCACACGTATGGGTGAGCATTATTTTCTTACGATAGTTGATGACTGTTCTCGAGCAACATGGACACATTTACTGAAGTACAAGTCTCAAGTCGTTCTGTTTTGACTGCTTTTCTAGCTTATGTCAAAAATCAGTTTGGTGTTTGCCCAAAAATTATTCGAAGTGATAATGGAATGGAATTTATGTCTCGTTATTGTCGAAATTTGTTTCAAGAACATGGAATAATCCATCAAAGGACCATTCCTTATACTCCGCAGCAGAATGGTCGTGTTGAACGCAAACATCGACATCTTCTTGATACCGCTAGAGCTTTACTTCTTCATGCTGGTTTGCCAAAAGAGTTTTGGGGAGATTGTGTGTTAACGGCTACTTATTTGATCAATAGAATGCCTATGGCTATTTTAGGTTGGAAAACACCCTATGAAAAATTATTTGGAGAACCACCCACTTATGATCATCTACGTATTTTTGGGTGTTTATGTTTTGCTACTAATGTGGGGCATATTAATGATAAATTTGCTGCTAGAGGAGTAAAATGTCTCTTCTTAGGATATGCTACTGGACAGAAAGGTTATATAATGTATGATATGATCACTAAGAAGACTTTTGTAAGTCGTGATGTTGCTTTTGTTGAAGACGTTTTACCCTATAAGAATCAAGTGCAACCTGATGTATGTTCATTTCCTCAGTCCTCTGTTTCTTTTCCTAATGAAGATGATTCTGATGATTCTTTAAATACTGATATTGTTCATGATTCTTCTACTACTATTCCATCTTCTTCTTCTTCCTCCTTAAGGCGTTCAATTCGTGAACGTCGTCCTCCAACTTGGTTACAAGATTTTGTTCATGCAGTACATCATTCAAACGCTGCTTCTTTTACTTTTCCTTCTCGTTATCCTTTGTTTACACATGATACTTTTTCTGCATATCCATCTGATTATGTGTGTTCTATTGCTAATGTGTTACTTGTTAAAGAACCAACTTCTTATTTTGAGGCTTCTAAATGTAATCATTGGGTTGATGCTATGGCTGCTGAGTTACAGGCCTTAGAGCATAATAAGACTTGGGAATTAACAGATTTGCCACCAGGAAAGAAGCCTATTGGTTGTCGATGGGTTTACAAAATTAAGTATAATCCAGATGGAAGTGTTGCTCGATACAAAGCCCGAGTAGTTGCTAAAGGGTATACCCAAATTGAAGGTAAGGATTTTCATTCCACTTTTTCTCCAGTTGCTAATATAGGGACTGTACGTCTCTTATTAGCTGTGGCTGCTATTCGAGGATGGAATTTACATCAAGTAGATGTAAATAACGCTTTTTTACATGGTCACCTTGATGAAGAGATATTCATGCTTCCACCACCAGGATATTCCAAAGGTCAACCAGGGCAGGTTTGTCGTCTTTTAAAGTCCTTGTATGGGCTTAAACAAGCCTCAAGGCAATGGAATTTAGAGATTTCCAACTTTCTTCTTAATCAAGGTTTCACTCAATCTTCTAATGATCATTCATTGTTTACTCGGATTTCATCCACTGGTTTTTTAGTTGTCTTGGTATGTTGATGACATGATACTTTCTGGAGATGATGAAAGTGGTATTATTTTTAAAAGAGGCCTTACAATCTGCTTTTACGATTAAGGATCTTGGCCTTGCTCGTTACTTTCTTGGTTTTGAATTTTCGATCATCACAAGGTATCACCCTTAATCAACGCAAGTTTATTACTGATTTGTTGCTTGAAACAGGGTTAAGTGCTGCTAAACCCACTCGTATACCATTACCAGCTGGTACTTCTTTGTACACTGATGTTGGTGCTGTTTTGAAGAATGCTACTTTTTATAGGCACCTTGTTGGTCGCTTGTTATATCTTACCATGTCACGCCCGGATATTTCTTTGCTGTGCACAAATTGAGTCAGTTCTTAGCCAATCCTTGTGATGCTCATCTTCATGCAGTTTTTCATGTTCTTCATTATTTAAAAGGAACTATAGATGTGGGATTGTTCTATTCTAGTCATAGTTCTTTTGAACTATCTTGTTTTTCAGATTCAGATTGGGGTGCTAGCTTACTTGACCGGAAATCTATTTCAGGGTATTGTGTTTTACTTGGAAATTCTTTAATTTCCTGGAAAACTAAGAAGCAAAATGTTGTTGCTACTTCTTCTATAGAGGCGGAGTATCGAAGTATGAGTTTTGCCACTAAAGAATTGTTATGGCTGTCTTATGTACTTCAAGACTTAGGTGTTCCTGTTTCTTTACCTATTAAACTTTTCTGTGATAATAAATCAGCCAAATTATTAGCTGAACATCCTTGTCATCATGGTAGAACCAAGCATATAGACGTTGATGCTCATTTTGTTCGGCATCAAGTTGCTGATGGTTTTATTATTCCTGTGCTTGTGCCTTCATGTCTTGAATTGGCTGATTTCCTTACAAAGAATGTTTCAGAAGTACAGTTGCATTTTGCTATGTCCAAGCTGGGGATTTTCATCACGCCATCTTGAGGGGGGGGGGGGGGGGGTGGTGGGGGGGTGTGTGAGAATATACATATATTTATTATTTTCCTTGTACAGGTTTGTTATTTGACAGCTGCCTTTGTATAGTTTAGTTGTGTTTTGACAGCTGTTAAGTTTGTTTGACAGCTGTATGGTTTGTATTCTTTTAGGGCTCATATATAGTCTTTTGTATAGTGTTACCATATGTATTCTTTTCTCATTTTTCCTCAGAATATACGAACATTACAGAAGTTCTTTCTTCTTTCCTGTGTATGCGAGAACAGAGGAAACATAAGGAAAGTTCACTTGAATCTCTTCACAGATTTCACAGAAGGGAGAGAGATAGGGAAGAGAGGCAAGGAGGGGATTAATGGTTTCTAGTTTGTTGTTAATCACACATGGAAAACTCTATGGGAAATAGATTTGTATATAACATACAATTAGAGCAAACTATGATTGAAGATGAAAATACTATGTAGGAACTATGGGTTTACCTTGCTAGCCTATATGGGTAGTCTAGAAATGTGGACTTGGGCTTGGATGTCATTTTAAAATTCTTTTAACTAATAAATAATATTAATTATAATATAATAAAAAAATTTATAACGAAAATATAAATAAAAATTAAAAAGTTGTCACGTCAGAACGAAAATAAAATAAAAAAAATTTGAAGATGCCACATCAAATGACGCGTGTCATGTTATAATTTCTATCTACGTCTACATCATCAATAAAGTTAACTCCGTTAAGTAAGGTAGTAATAAAATAGCCTCAAAAGTTTAATTAGATACCGAAATTAAACTTTTAAAAGTCCAGGTACAATAATTACCTTTTGGCAAAGTTTAGTATCAAATCAACATTAAACCCTTAAATCTATTATCATTCTCATTTTATTAATCTTGAATCTAAATCATAGTGCACAAATAAGGATTTTTTTTTTTTTTCTCTCCAATAAGATGAATTTAGTGCTCAAATAAGTTTAACAATTAGAATGTGCTTGTAATCTCATCCTTATTTAGAATTTTTTTTTTTTTAAGCAATTGTGCACTTGTATAGTTAATTTCATTATATCAAATAAGAAATTAGGTAATGCAATAAAATAAACATAAAACCACAACAGCAATTATTTGGAGATGCAGTGTACTTTCTATTTTTGGCGGTAAAGTTGTACTTAAGGTAAAAAATGAAAAAAGAGAAAAAGGAAAAGGAGCATTTCGTATATTGTCTTACAAATTTACCTTATGTTTAAAAAAAAATTAAAACTACAGGATATTAGTGCTATGCTACTCAAAGTCAATGCAATACAATGGATATCATTATAATTTTTCTTTAAAAAACCTATATAATCTCAATCCCCAATCTTTTTTCCAGAAAAAATCTGTTAATTAGTCTCAATAGATTTTCTTAGATGAACCAACTTTGGTGGGAACTTGATGTACAATTTCAATTTTTACTGTATACATAAACTTGTAAAAAATAAATAAATAAATAAATAATTATGATGATCTTAAGAAGTTAACCATAAAAAGCTATTCTCTCTTATTTTTCGAGTAGATTAGTGTATAGCTAGATAATAAATTGCCAGTAGAGATATGTGTTAGAGCATGGTGGGCCTGCAAACACAACATACGATCAGTGGCGCATCGATGGATTGTCTAGGCTACTTCGATACTTAAGTTAGCTTATGAGTTCGAAAGACTAAAAAATAAAGTGAGCTTGAAGTAGATTAGGTAAGATAAGATCAGACGAAATAGATTTCGATACATGTAGATCGTAGACGTGAAGGTCTATCTATAGATTTTTATCGTACCATAACTAGGGACCTATAGAGTCTTGCTTCCCGTAGGCCAAGCCAATACAATGGTAGATGATTCTAAACCTAAGGTGGTGGTCCTTCATCAAAGTGGAGGTAGCTGAACTTATACGTGTTCATATGGAGATCGAAGTGGAGAGTGTCACTATAGACTTCCAAGTGTGGCGTTGCAACAAAGATGGGAAAAGACCTGGGTCCTCGTGGAATCGAAGTCTTTGATGGCTCAAGGCTTAGACCGAGGTCCTTGCTGGATCAGGGCAAGCTTTTGGGTAGGAGTACTTGAGATAGTCTTCATTGGCTTACTAGCCCATTCGATCAATGTTGGGCTTGCTAAATTATAGTAAAATACTTCCTATCAACACAAGTAAAAGAAAAAATAATTTAATTGTATCAAGATATATCAAAACTTAGAATCTCAATATATACCCAGCCAATTAAGTTAAGAAGTACTTCTGTATCTTTTTTTTTCCTTTCTGGGTAAAGTACTTTGGTTATTTTAATCTATATTAAATTATTTATCGCCACAGAGATTCATGAAATTAATTTTATTTTATTTTTATTTGCACTATAAAGTCTCTTCATAGTATATTAAACTTTAGTACAAAAGATAACACACACTATTAATATACCATAATGTAGATAATAGATTACTTCTCCCGTGAGATTTCGAATTACAAAAATCATCTTTGCAATTGCAACCAAAGGACTTGTTGATGAAGATTATCAATCGGAAAAACAGAGTAAAGAGAAAAGTCAAAAAGAAGAATTTGTTATGTATTAATTCGAATTGAACAGAAACAGTTACAAAAGGATATATATAACAAACAAGCACCAATCACCAAGAGACACGTGTAAAATAAATAAAACTAGTATTCCTACACCCCCCCTCAAGTTGGAGCTCCTCGGAGAAACAACTTGTGAGCAAGAAAAGACACCCGAGAACCAGCTAGTGATTTGGTGAGAAGATCTGCAAGTTGAAGATGAGATGGCACATACTGAACATGAAGAAAGCCAGATTTGATATGATCTCGCACAAAGTGGATATCAATATCAATATGCTTAGTGCGCCCATGTAAGCATGGATTGGAAGCGATCAATAAAGTAGAACGATTATCACAATATAAGGAAACTGGAAGTGGAACAGCAAATCCAAGATCCCTCAAGATAAAAGAAACCCACAACAACTCTTTTGAAGCAAAAGCTAAACTACGGTATTCAGCCTCCGTGCTAGATGTTGCTACCGTAGATTGTTTCTTGGTTTTCCAAGAAACCAAGGAAGAACCCAACAAAACACAATACCCAGAAACAGACTTCCTATCCAAAATACAAGATGCCCAGTCAGCATCACTGTAACCACATAAAGAGAAATCATTGACTGAGGCATAAAACAAACCAAGAGAGGCAGTCCCCTTTAAGTAGCGAAGCAGATGGAACAAAGCACGCAGATGTGGAACTCGGGGTTGTGACACAAACTGACTTAGACAATGTACTCCATAGCTAATATCAGGACGTGTCAAGGAAACATACAGTAAGCGACCAATCAAACGACGATAAAACGTTGAATCATCAAGTAAGTCACCAGAGCATGTATCGGACTTAAAACCACTAGGAAGAGGAGTCACGGCTGGCTTTGCAGCTGTCAAACCAGCATCAAGCAAAAGATCAAGAATATATTTCCGCTGATTAATATAAAGACCATCTGATGTTCGACAAAGCTCCAATCCAAGAAAAAATCTAGCAGGACCGAGATCTTTTATAGTGAACTTAGCATCCAAAGCAGACTTTAGAGAAATAATACCAGCATCATTAGTACCCGTAAGAAGCATATCATCCACATATAACAAGACAATAATAGAACCAGCTGTAGAATGTTGAGTGAATAAAGAGTGGTCATGTGGAGATTGGACAAAACCTTGACCAAGCAAAAAATTTGTTAACTCAATGTTCCATTGCCTAGAGGCTTGTTTAAGGCCATACAAAGATCTATTTAACCGACAAACTTGATGAGGCAAAGCTTTGACATAACCTTGAGGAGGTAACATATAGATTTCCTCATCCAAATGCCCATGTAGAAAGGCATTATTGATGTCAACTTGGTGAAGAGGCCAATTACAAGTAGTAGCTACTGCTAGAAGAACTTTAACAGTGCTTAACTTGGCTACGGGCGAAAACGTCTCATTGTAATCTTCCCCTTCCACTTGGGTAAATCCCTTGGCTACTAAACGAGCCTTATACCTCTCCACACTTCCATCAGGGCGAAATTTAGTTTTGAAAACCCATTTAGAACCAATAGGTTTCTTGCCCAAAGGAAGAGTAGTCAAATCCCATGTATTATTAAGCTCTAAAGCTTGTAATTCATTGTTCATTGCTTCTATCCATTCAGTATGTTTAATAGCTTCTGAGTAATTAGAAGGCTCTTTTAAAGCTAACACATTAGCTAAAGATGCAACATAATCATGAGGATAATGAACAAAGTCTTTAGAATGAAACAAAGGATATTGAGGCAAGTGTGTGGATGTAACAACAGACCCCAAAGAATGAACAAAATCTTGAAGCCAAGTAGGTGTGTTACGAACTCTAGTGGATCGTCTCAAACATATATCAGCAGGGGAAGAACTAGGAAAGAGGCAGAATCAAAAGTATGATCAGAATGAACAGGAGCAATAGTATCACTCGAAGAAACACGATCATGATTTGAAGAAATCTGATCAGCAGGAACAAGAACTATCAGACATGAACTCAGGGTGTGTAGGAAGATCAGCCTCAGCAAAAGCATGATCAGACAAAAAGGAATAGAAGATTTAGAACCAAGGTCTAACCATTTAGGATCTTTAAAAGGAAAAATATGTTCATAGAACACTACATCACGACTGACAACAATAGCTTTAGAAAGAAGATCATAGACCTTATATCCTTTCGCCCTTGTTCATATCCAAGGAAAACACATTTAGCACCACGCGGTTCAAATTTATCATGTCGAGGTAAGTGTTTCCCAATATAACAAAGACATCCCATTACCCTTAAATGATCAAAGGATGGCTGAGTTCCGAAAAGTTTCTCATGAGGTGTCTTCCATTGTAAAATAGATGTGGGCAACCTATTAATCAAGTATGTAGCAGTGAGCACACACTCTCCCCAAAAATTCTTTGGCAAATTAGCATGTAAAAGCAAAGCTCTAGAGGTTTCAATCAAGTGTCTATGTTTTCTCTCAACTTTTCCATTTTGTTGTGGTGTATAAGGCATAGTGCGTTGGTGAATAATTCCCAAGGATTGAAACAAAGACTTACAAGTAAAAGATAGAAACTCTCCACCATTATCAGTTCGAATGAACTTTGGACAAGAATTAAAATGATTTTTAACATACTTGAAGAAAACAACAAGAACAGAATAAACTTGTGACTTATGATGAAGAAGATAAGTCCAAGTAGAACTAGTATTATCATCAACAATTGTGAGGAAATATTTAGCACCAGTAAGAGAAGACACACTATAAGGACCCCAAACATCAAGATGCAACAAATCAAAAGGAAATTCAGATACATGATCAGACCGTGAAAAAGGAAGTCTATGAAATTTTGCTCTTTGACAAGTATCACAAACAAACTTATCAAAAGAAAAGTGTTTACATTCTTCCAAATGTTGAAGCTTTGAAAAAGATGTATGTCCTAGCCGTGCATGTAAAAGACTTGCACGAGTATTATCCATACAAGAAGATTTATTACAAGCTGATATATGAGTAACAGAATCAACTAAAGGAGGTAAAACAACCACCATTTCGGATTGAAGTATGTATAGCCCATTATAAATCCGAGCCTTAGCCAAGAGATTATTAAGCTTCGGGTCCTGAAAAACACATTCATCATGAGTAAAAATAATCCTCATTCGAGTGTTTAAGACAACTTTAGAAACAGACAACAAGTTATGAGTAAACTGTGGTACCAAGAGAACTTGAGACAAAACAAGATTGGCAGTAAGAGGAACAGATCCAACTCTGTTAGCCTCAATGAAACGTCCATCAGGTAGTTTAACGTGTATAGGCATTTTCAAAGGAATAATATCTACCATAATCTCCTCAAATGGAGTCATGTGATCAGTTGCACCGGAATCCACAATCCAAAAAGCATTTCTATTACTCATAGAATTAAAACAAGAAGAATGGAAGGAGGCAAAAGAAACATGAGATGTAATACCTGCATATGAAACATGATTCACGGAAGATGCACCAGTAAAACCATCCATACCACCTCGTTCTTTTATCATTCTCATCATTTCTTCACACATACTGGAAAGCATTCGTTTATCCATCAAGCCAGCAGAAGGAGAAGAAACCATTGATCCTTTCTCATCAGAATCAAAATGATCAAATGGTGTATCCACAGAAGAAGCTGGGCATCAAACCAGCTGAAGGCGTGGACACCATATTAACTTGTTTACCCTTAAGTATCCTCTTGCCTTTAAACCAATCAGGATATCCAACAAGTTGAAAGCAATTTTCAATTCCATGTCCTTCACCATGACAATGTTTGCAAATAAGTTTTCTATTCTTTCGTTTATCATTAAACGATTTACCTCCATTACTAAACTTATTTGCATTAAAAGCTGTAACTTCTAAATCAGATTGCATAAGACCAACTACTTGTCTCTGTTTCTCAACTTGTTGTACAAGATAAAAAGCCCTATTCACATTAGGCATTGGTTCCATAGACAAGATCTGATTTCGAACTCCATCATAAGCTTCATTGAGTCCCATCAAAATTGAATCAGCCGACTTCTTGATTCATATTCTTGAATTCTTTCTCGCATTCTACAAATACAAAGATCCTTATGTCGACAATCACATTTAGGATATGCATTCAAATCACTCAACTCTTCCCAACATCGTTTAAGCCTGCTGTAATAAGCATTGACAGAACTGTTTTCCTGTTTAAGACTACTGATCTCATGTTCCAAATGATAAATCATCGGACCACTAGCCACACCATATTGCTCAACGATTTCTAACCAAAGCTCTCTAGCAGATTTGACAAAAAGGAAATTTTGTGCCAAATCACTTGTCATCGAGTTCAACAACCAACACCGCACCATGTAATCACACCTCATCCATTTCACATAATCTGATGAATCCTCCTCCGGTTTAAGAATAGATCCATCAATAAAACCTAATTTCAGCTTAGCACCTAACGCCAATTTAATTGATTTACTCCACGAAAGGAAGTTATTACCATTGAACACTAAACCACCTATGTTCACTCCAGGATTATCAGAGGAAGATATATGCAAAGGATCAAACACAATACTATCTCCAGCATTCATCATGCAAAATAATCGGAAATACGAACAGCAATTTGCAATTAACAAATGAAAAGTATAAGCACGAACAGACCAGAAGGAAACCTCGAATCAGAACCTGAGGATGCTCTGATACCATGTGAGATTTCGAATTACAGAAATCATCTTTGCAATTGCAACCAAGGACTCGTTGATGAAGATTATCAATCGGAAAAACAGAGTAAAGAGAAAAGTCGAAAAGAAGAATTTGTTATGTATTAATTCAACTTGAACAGAAACAGTTACAAAAGGATATATATACAAACAAGCACCAATCACCAAGAGACACGTGTAAAATAAATAAAACTAGTATTCCTACATCTCCCTCCACTATATATAATTGCATAAAGGTCCCAATGGTCTGCAGAATTGTTATATTTGTGGAAAATCAAGAAAGACGGAAGTAATGACTCATAATCAGCAATACCACCACAAATAGCGAAAATAATATAAACCTAAATAAGTATAAAAATACTTGTTTGTACATGAAGTGATATTGAAAATTATGGGAGAAACATACAAAAAGAAGAAAAAAATGTTTTAAAATTTTAAAAGTTGAAATTGAGATCTAGCTAAAAATTGAATGGATTTCAGCACAAATTTATTTTTTAACATGTAACCATTTTTTTTTTTCATTGCAAATGAAACCTCTATGGCACGATGGAACATCCAGCACGCTTTTTCCATTTCTTGTCCTCAGTCTTCAAGCATGTTTTTATTTTATTTATTTTGTTCACTAATGTCAGCACTTGGCCCCTCGAAGTTGTTGTAACTAAATTGTATTTTGAATGCTCTGCATGAATGGGAGAGAAATTAACTAAAATAAAGAAAGGAAAAAAAAAAGAGAGAAAAGACAAAATCATAGAAGAAGGTAGGAATTTATCAAGAATTATTCTAAATTACAATATGGTTGATTTCAGAAGTGATTATGGTATTCAAAAATCCTTAAAAACATGAAAATAAAAAAATAAATAAAAAAATTGATCACATCTCTGTTAAGAGAAGAAAGTATCTAAAACAAAAGATGCATTAATCTCATAAAATATAAAAAAAAAATAACAAAAAATTAATTTAAAAGTCAAAATCCACGTGAAAATTTAACAATTACTACTTATTACTGAGTTATTGACATGAAAAACTATTGAAGAACTAAAATAAAAATAATAATAACATAGATATAATATAAAGGTTAACAAATTAAAGCCAAAGTTACATATGGAATTTGGTATAATAATTTAAATAAAAAAACAAAGAGAGACAAGAAGGAAATTTGAGTCAATGGACAGTGAAATAAAACTTCAAAGGAAACTACCCCTGATATGAATAGATAGGTTTCTATTTGTTTACTTAAATAGCCACTAAAAATGCAAATAAAATTAGTCGAGCTCAAATTTTAATTTACGCTCGTGAGTTAAATTGTGAATAGGTTTGTTTATGCTTGTTAATAAACTCATGAGTAGTCTTATTAATAAACTCATTAATAAGCTCATGAACAAACTTATCAACAGATTTATGAGTTTTGTGGTTATAATGTATTATACATGAATATATAATTAAATAACAAAAACTAAATTCTATTTTGTATATATCTAGATATATGTATTAATAACTTTTACATATTATTTTTATATTTGAAAAAAATAGAAAGTAAGCTATCTAAACAAGTCAAACTCAAACTTGAATTTCAAGTCTGATAAAAAAATTCACTTGTCTTTAGCTCGATCTAAAGTTCATTTAGCTAAACGTGTCGAGGTTGAATGTGAATTTTAGGCTTAATAAAAAAAATTTCTTCAAGCACAATAATTTCTAAATGATCTAAACCTAATCTTTTCAAAGCTTGATTCAACATGATGACTCATTTACAGCCCTAGTCATGAATTGACACGTTGTTATGTATAATTAAAATCATTCAAATAATAGAACAGTATAAATATAATAAGTTTTTTTTCCTGTAATTTACATAATTGGTTTTTAAAATTTAGTTTAAAGTTTTAGAATCATAATAATATGTATTCACTTAAAATATATATATATATATGTAGTAATAAGTAATAGACATATTAATAAGCTTTACCTCCTCACTGCAAACCCACCGCCTATTTCATCGCACATAATTAACTTTTACGGTACTGTCACGAACACTATACCGCATCGTTATTAATATTATAATTATAAAAAAAAAAAATTTATAGACTTCAAACGGTTAAATAATATGGTAAATTGGTAATCCTCACCGGCGATTGAATTTTCCTCCGTTACATGTCTCTATTTTCCGGGAGATTGGATACAGTTTCACCGGATCGGTCAAACTCAGGATATAAAGGCGGGAAAAATCAAGTAAAGCAGAGTCAAAACATCCTGCGATAGCAGTAGAATGTCCCAGTCGGTTAGTACAAAAGCACTGCAACGTGTCGGCTTTTAATTGGAAAAAGGGTGCGGTGCTTTTACTCAAAACACCAAAATTTGCCACGTGTCGCCATGAGGAATGATCTGGAAATGGAAAGGGTATTGTTTTATTGGCGTGCGACTGCGACAGTTATAAGTTATAACAAGAAGCGAATGCTTGGACTTTCTATGTCGAAAGTACCCTTTCTAGTTCCCACTGAATTTTAAAAGGCAGTGAGACAATTTTTACGAATCAATTTCCACCAGCAAAAGGGCGGGGGTCGGCTTCCTAGTCGGAATGGATTTTTCCAAAAATAAATAAATAACAACAACAACAACAATAATAATAAACAAAACAAAAAAAAAGAAAATAAATATTTTTTCGTAAAATAATATAATATGATTTTATATCTTTAGTCATTTTAATAAAAATATAATTAAAAAATTTATGATGTATGACTCACTTATATTATATAACTTATTATCATACGTGACTAAATTATCAATAGCATAATATGATAAATACATTACTTCAAAATAACAGTATAAAATATAAATTGTTTTGCAACGTTTTATTTTTTCTAATTAAATTATTCCCATCTTTACTATATAATTCATAGGTAAATTACAACAACAATAAATAAATATCATATTCCTAGATTTGGAACACTGACAAAGGATGATTGAAAGAAAAACATTCTGTTTCAAAAAATATTGAATCATTTTCTTTAAAAACACTAGAATTTTCTCTTTTTTGTGGAAAAATGTTTTCTACTCAAAGAACTTTTTTCAGCATAACAAATAAGAAATAGATATAACAAAAAATATGGTTTTCTAGAATGTATTTATCTTGAATCAAATTGATGCTATCATTTTACCAATGTATTGATGAGGAAAAATAAGATGGATCCTTACAGGTTAGAACATGTATAACGAAGAAGTTGATTGTCACACCCAGAAGTAACCATACTCATGAAAACCTTGCGTATACTACATTGAAACTTAAGTTTGACTCCTTTGTCACTAGAGGCTTGTTGTATAGTGTACAAGGCTTACTTACAAATAAGGGAAGCCATTCGGATTTAGTATATTCAAAGATAGTAATAGCTTGATAATTAAAAAGATAATTAATGCACATTATACTATAAGTAATGAGGGTTAGTGGCCCTATGAAAAGTATAGTACTAGAATATAAAGATAAAATGTTGTCTAATACACAATAGTCATATATTATTCATATACAATTTTAGTGTGCTAGTTCTACAATCACAAGAAAATATAATAACCATAAGAGAACTCACTCGAACATCATTATCAACTATTGAAATAGTCCTCCTAGTACTCATACTTCGGTTCTAGATCACCTGAACGAGATGATGATGATAAATTCTACCCTTTTCTCATTATAACTTTTTTGTTAGGTAGTTTTTCTTAATTTTATGATATTTTTAGTCATTATAAATCTATTTTTAGCCTACAAATGGTTAACTTTATACGTTATTGAATGTACTCTCCATTGGTAATATTAGTTTTTACCACTTAAGGCTTGGATGGTCATGAAACTATAGGGTTAGACTCGACCATCTTATGCATTAGATATTTCTATAGGTTTTCTAAGCACTTTGATATACATCATCAAGTTATTTACACAAGGTACTTGGCATATTTTATCGTAAGATTCAGTAAAAGTTTATATTCCTAACTTCTTACACTATAGCGTCATCAACAATAATTCTCGTACTCCAAATCTAAAAAGATAAATCAAAATTTATTCTCATCTAAAGGTGTTTTGGCATTAAAGGAATGGGAAAGAAGATGAAATTTCTTTAAAATCTTTACAATGTTTCTTCACTTTCTTCTCTCTAGGAATCACAGCAAGAGATTATCAACAACCTTTTTTTTTTATATAGTAAATGTCACCCATTATACACATATTATCCAACGCTTTGATTATCATCTTTTATTCTCCAATTATCTAGCATGATCTATACTAGATTTTACGTAAGAAAAGATTGCAGATTAAGACACTTATCTATGAAGATTTAATACTAATGTTTGTGTTGGAATTTGATGATGTTTTTAGCTTCCTTTGTCTTCCTATTTGTGGGGTAAAGCTTAAGAGAGGGAGATAGTACTTGTGTAAGCTTGTGATGGAGAAGAAGATTAGGAAGAGAAAGAGAGAGAGTGTGTCGAGAGAAAAAGATAAGAAATATGTCTTTATATGTGATTGTGTGAGAGAATGAGAAAGGAATACATGTGAGTGTGTGTTAGTCGGCTAAGGAAGAGAGAAGAGGGACTAACTTTGTTTTAAAGTTTGTAGATTTCTAGGTTTAGGTTCTAAGGTATATCATCTCCAACATTCTTCCATGATTTTTCTTAAAGGGACAAGGTATTCTTCAATTCAAAGAAGCAAAAACTTGCACGTGTGATTGATAGGGAAGGTAGGGGATGGGGTTTGCAAGACGATGGAGAGTGGGAAAACGAAGAGATTTAGTTTTTTTTTCACCTAATTACTTTGTTAAAATGTAACTAGATAGGAGTTTCAATTTGTAAAGGCAATTAACGTGCATATAGGATTTGATTATCGCTAATATTGAAGGAAAGGAGTAAATTTAGATTGATTACTTCATGTTAATATTGATTATTCCTTTAGGGCTTATTTTTCTTGATTTATTCTTGAAATGGGGTCATTATATAAGTAGGGTTCAAATTTAGTTTAGAGTCATTCAAGCAATTTTAGTTTATCTGAGTTTGTTTTATAAGTTTACTATAATTTGTTTAGGTACTATTTGTTTATGATGAATAACATCTAGATTTTGGTTACCATCAAACTTATTGTTTCTCTCTTAGGATATAAGCTTCTAGGGTTAGATCGAAAAGACAAAATTGCAATTTCTAGATAATAGGTTGCTAGGGTTACTTCTTTAAGCTTCAAGTGTCTAACATAAGATCAATAGGCTTTACGAAGGTTCTCTAGGGTTTTACCAACAGATTTCTAAAGTTTAGGCTTCACCAATTAAGGTTTCAAAATCATCTTAACCGATTCTCAAAATTGTCTCTCAAACTTTTCAATGTTTAAATTGATATTGTTTCTTATATCAAAGATCATTTTTTATATTTTTTTCCTATTTGAATTAGGGTACTACAAAATTTAAGTTTCTCTATGGCATTTATTGCAATCTTATGAAATAAAAATGGAAAATATTAGACTAACCAATGCAAAAATAGTGAACAAGTTAACATGACAAGTAAGGATAATTAAATAAAATAAAGAAGTCGTTAGCATAATATCTAGAAACCTTAAATGAGACACTTACCATATATATGTTCTTATAATGGCTATAGGAGAAAACTTATTCCATGTTAAGATTAGTTTGTTTCAAAAGAAAAAACAATTAAAGATCAATTTCTTTTTCTTTTTTTTTTTTTGGTTTTGTTATGTTAAAAGAAAACTCATTAAGTAAGAACACATTTCCTTATTTACGAAGTGTTGATAGTCCAATGTAGACCATAAGCCTCCCAAGCTAAGTCTAGCCCATTAGTTGTTTTAACTGACCCAATGAGATAATGTCCAATTCATATTGGTAGCAACCCAAAGCCTCGTTAGAATGCATTTGACCCTAACTTAGTGTACCAACTTACTCTTGCTACACGCAATCGACACTTGCCCAATATCTCTCAACATATTGGTAAGCCTCTAGAATTTTCAGTTAGTTTTAATGTTAACCTTAAAGTCAAATCGGAACCCAAACCTTAAAATCGATTCGAGTTAACCCTAAACCTTGGACTCAATCAGACATAGCATACAACCTTGGAATGTTAGATGAATTAAATGGATATGGAAATTCTATAAATAAAATCTTTAGGAGAATTCCTCACTAGAACAATAAAAGTTTTCGAAACCTTATGTAAACCTCTAGAATTTATGCTAAGTTTTATAGATAAACCTTAGAACAGGAAGTCAACAGGAAACATAAAGTCAACATTCTATAGCAAACCATAGTGGATTTAGATCTGACAATCCCATGCTCTTAACTCTAGAATAATAAAATTAAGATAATCATAGATTATAGTCTGCAATATTATAGTAAAGCTTAAAAAATCATATTCGTCAAAATTTGATCGTTTCGAACCCGAACAAGATTAGTTTTTAAGTCAGGTTCGAACACTTGAAATGGTAAAAAATTCCAATAACACATTAGAATCATAATAATATGAGGATTCCAAAAATATCAGTTTTATAATTTTTGGCTTCTAAAAATATCAATATAGCCTTTTTACACGTATTTTTCTTACTACCGGTAATTTAATTGTTTTGTTACTATTCATTGCTACTTATCTAGCTCTACTTTTTCTTACTACTTATTTTTACAACCTATACACCTATTTCTTATAATTTTTTCCTATGAAAATTCTATACCACATATTACTAAATTTCTTTATACTTTTTTTCTAAAATTATTTTTTTAATCACTCTCCTCCCTTCTCCCTCTTCCTCTATCTCTTTCCCTCCATTTCTTTTTCTTTTTCTTTTTCTTTTATTTAATTAACTCTAAAATTCCCTTCATATTTCTTTATAAATACCACCCCTCCAGTAAACCCCTAAATTTTCGGAATCGATTTAGCACAAAACCCTAACCGGAAGTCAAACCAAACCCTAAAGGTCAACAAAACCCTAGTTTACCGTATCAATCTAAATCCGGCATTGCCATTTTCTTTGGCCCGGAAAAAACGAAGTTGGGATAATTAGCTCAAATAGCTCGTAATAACCATAGGTTTCATAAAAGTTTCAGTTTCGCGAAATTCGAGAGATCTTCGAACCCGATCGGACATAGTTCTCGAAAAACGTGTCCGGAAGCCCGGACTAGTAAAAATATTCCGAATGTACCGTTAGACTCGTAAAAATATAAGTTTTCCAAAAATATCAGTTTCGTAACTTTTCGGTAAGTAAAAATAATAGATATAACTATTATACGCGTATTTTCTTACTACCGGTACTTTAATTGTCATATCTACTTTACATTACACTATTCATTACTATTCTACACTATTCTTTTATCTCTACTTTTTCTTACACCTACTCTTACACTCTACATAACCTATTATCTTAACTTTTTACCTTTCTCATAACTTTATATCACATCTACCTTACATATTACATCTCTTATCTTTCCAAAAAGTCAAAAAATTAAATCAAATGCCCTCCCCCATGCAATGGCCGGCACCCCTCTCTCTCTTGCCCTCAATTTGTTCCAATTTTGCATTTATTTTAATCACACAAAAATCACTCCACATTTTCCTATAAATACCCCCCTCCTCTTTCACTTCTTCTCTAAAGTTACTCTACTAAAATTTCTCTCAAATTTCTCTCAAGAAATTCTTTCAAGAAGTTCTCTTTAGCTCATCTCCTTTAGGTAAAAGTTCTTCAAGAAGTCTCCATGTTCATCTACTTAGTATGAGCTTAGTGTATGTTTTCTAAAACCATGAAGGTTAAGAAAGCAACAATAGGTTCATACTTTGTTTTTGTTCATAACCACAATTCCTTTATGTTCATGTTTCCTTTAAATATTCATTATGTTTTTCTTATGTTCATTATGTCTCTTTTATATTCATAACTATCTACTATATCTAGATAACTATATACATATTCTTTAGAGCATATAAGCTCACTTGCAATTTATTTATTTCATGCAAAGCAATTTATTTACTTTTCCATTGCAATTTATTTATTTATTCCTTGTTGAAATTAAGACTAGTCTCTAGTCTTAGACTTGTCCTCATCAAGTCAAAACAAGCTTTTCTTCTTTCATTTTATTTCATTATGGGACTAGTTTATTTCTTAGTCCGGTCCCGGGAGCCTTGAAAAAGCTAAGACTCCAATACTTGACTTTATTATCTATGCTTTATGTTATTTTGTTTATTATTATTCTCATAATCATGTTCATTTAGATTGTTGTCCAAAGGATTTTATTTTCTAAAGATAATCAAATAAAAGAAGACTTTTTGTCACTTAGGAATAAGTTTATGTGAAACATAAAAATATAAGATAACAAAAATAAACTCATTCATTTCAAGTTACAAAAAGAATTCAATATGAATTTAGAAACTATTTTTACTTAAAAGCTAGTTAAATCTTTGTTACTCTACTTTGCTTTTCAAAAGAAAATATTTTGTTGACAAAAATGGTTCTTTCATAAAGAAAGAAAATAAGATGGGACTAAGGAAATTTTTAAGACCTTTGCAACATAGGCAAAGAAAATTTATGGTTTGAAAAGAATAAAATTTTCACTCTTCAAGTTACAAGGAAAAGTTAATAAGATTATTAGTTTTTCTACAAAAAGTCCTTAATTGTTCCACTTTGTTTTTATAAGGAAACCAAATTTTCATGCATGGGTAATTGCTTTTGAAATAGGAGACATGAGAAAAAGAATGAGAAATATCAAGTAAAGATTTTTGCCAAAACAAGTAAACAAAGGAATTTACACAAGAAAATGAAGAAAAGAACATTTTCTAGGAACTTCAAAAATATTATTAGTGTAACTTAGAAAGTAGAAAATTTTATTTTCAAAAGTCACTTAGAAAAAGATAAATGAAACCAACATAAAACGTTTTTAGAAAACAAAGAAAACAAGGTATTCATTTCAAAGAAATTCAAAAAACAATTCCGAAAAGCTTCAACCGACATTGTTTTACTTAAGAAAAATAATTGGACAACGAGACACTTGAGCATGCTTAAGTATGAGTTATATAGTTACAAAAAGAGAATTTTTCAACTATATAGATAACTAAGTATTTATCAAACAAATTTTGATTTCGTGAACCAAAGTTGTTTTTACTTGGAAATCCGTAGTGAATTTGTCGCCACTTTTTCGAGCCTATATGGCTATGTTTGTGGGAAATAATTTTAGAAATGGGTAGATCTTTTCGAGTAGATAGAAATCGGTATATTATATGCGCGATCCGAGTTAAAATGACTAAGTTATGGCCATTTTAAGTTGGAACATTCTTCTATACGAACTTTAACGTTCTTTGACATTGTTTTGTCAAATTCAAGAAAATCTTCAAGAAAAACTCATTATGGGTATTTTCTTTGGTTAGGTGATCCGAGGAAAGATTTCTTCACCCGAGAACTATTCGATTAAGTGGGGTATGTGAACGACTCATCCGCTTAGAAGAATAGACGCCAATGGCATCGTGAGTTATTTCCCGTTAATTTTCCATACTCTTGATTTTGCTTGTAAAGTTAGTTGCTCTAGAATCTAAGTCAAAAATCAAAATGAAGTGTATGAAAATATGTTGAAGGAAACTAAGTATATCGAAATCAATTTGTTTGTAATAAAGTGTATATGCATTAATATCTTGAATTGTTTGAAATTGGTTGATCACTTGAAAGAAGCTAAATGTAATTACTAGACTTTAATTAAAGAAATTATTCATGCACTTCATACGTTGAGTCACATTGCATTCACTACTATACAATTGGTGGGACAAGTGCATACTAGTGGTGGTAGACATAACCGGTATATCATGTAAGTGGCGAGTAGGAGCCGGTAAGAACTACT